>CANTUT010000923.1:0-10000 GCA_947687605.1 Reutealis trisperma
TAGGTATATTATATATAGATATATTATTTATTATATATATTATTATATATATTAGATATTAGAATTTATATATATTAGAATTAAGAATTCTAAATATTAGAATTTATATATATATTAGAATTAAGAATTCTAAATAAAAGTATTAAAAGTGATTAATTTCTTTATACTTGTTCCTGAAGTAGAAAACGCTCCTTCAGTTCCTGAATAGCTTCTTTCAAAAGGCTTTCTGCTTCTTCGGTGAATGTTTTGGTAGAAGATATGATTTCTCGGAACTGAGGTTTATTCGTTTTTAAGTAGATACGTAACTCAACGAGAAATTTCCTTACTTGTCCAATTTCTAATGAATCAAGATAACCAGTTGTTCCGGTATAAATAGTCATTATCTGTTCCTCCACCGTGAGAGGAGCTGATTGGGATTGTTTGAGCAACTCACGTAATCGTTGACCTCTTGCCAATTGATTCTGAGTAGCTTTATCGAGATCAGAAGCGAATTGCGCAAAGGCTTCTAATTCCGCGAATTGCGCCAATTCCAATTTTAACTTTCCAGCTACTTGTTTCATAGCTTTAATTTGAGCTGCAGATCCTACTCTGGACACGGAAATACCCACATTAATAGCAGGCCTGATTCCAGCATTGAATAGATCTGCGGATAAGAATATTTGTCCATCTGTAATGGAAATTACATTAGTAGGAATATAAGCCGAAACGTCTCCTGATTGGGTCTCGACTATTGGTAAAGCAGTCATACTTCCTTCACCTAAACGAGAGCTTAATTTAGCGGCTCTTTCCAAAAGGCGTGAATGCAAATAAAAGACATCTCCTGGATAAGCTTCACGACCAGGTGGTCTTCGTAATAGAAGAGACATTTGGCGATAAGCCTGCGCCTGTTTGGAGAGATCATCATAAATGATTAAAGTGTGTTGTTCACGGTACATAAAATATTCAGCCAGAGCTGCTCCTGTTAAGGAGCGAGGTATTGTAATGTAGCCGGAGAATCTGCCGTTTCGGCTACCACAATAGTGTACTCCATTGCGCTTCTTTCCTGTAAAGTAGTCACTACCTGAGCCACAGAAGACGCTTTTTGCCCAATAGCTACATAAACACATATTACATTTTGTCCTTGTTGATTGAGAATTGTATCTGTGGCTACTGCTGTTTTACCGGTCTGCCTATCCCCAATAATTAATTCTCGTTGACCACGTCCTATAGGAATCATCGAATCAATCGCAATAAGTCCTGTTTGAAGAGGCTCATATACGGAACGTCTAGAAATAATACCTGGAGCAGGAGATTCAATTAACCGAGATTCAGAAGCTGAAATTTCACCTCGACCGTCAATAGGTTTAGCCAAGGCATTTATAACACGACCCAAATAAGCCTCACTCACCGGTATCTGAGCAATTCTTCCTGTTGCTTTTACGGAGCTTCCCTCTTGTATCATTAACCCGTCACCCATTAATACAACACCGACATTATTTGATTCCAAATTCAGAGCAATGCCTATTGTACCCTCTTCAAATTCTACTAATTCACCTGCCATTACTTCATCAAGACCATGAATACGAGCAATGCCGTCGCCCACTTGAAGTACAGTACCGGTATTTACAATCTTTACTTCCCTATTATATTGTTCAATACGTTCGCGGATAATATTACTAATCTCGTCGGCTCGAATGGTTACCATGAGTATTTTTTTTTCATTTTTTTTGGAAAAAAAATAATGCCTACAGTAGAAGGACTAATCCGTTATTTCTTTTATCGCCCCAAACATGCCAAGATTCGCATTGATGGTACGTAAATGTAACTCGTTGGTCAAACAACTATTCAGAGTCCCTAGAGCCCCTTGTAAGGCTTGTTGAAAAACCTGTTGTCGGACTTGATTAATCGTTCTTTGTTGTTCAAAATGAATGGTTTCATTTTTATAATTTTCTAATTGTTCTAAAGTCTTATAAGTTGAATTAATCAAATTCAATTTTTCTCGTTCTATCTCAGAGTATCCATTCATTCGAAACTGATCTGCTTCTATTTCCACTTTCCGTAAGCGGGCCCGAGCTTTTTCCAGCTGTTCAATGGCCCCCTCGCGTAGTTCTTCTGAATTTCGAATAGTATCCAAAATCCTTTGTTTTCGATTATCTAATAAATCACTTAATGAAAGTAGATTATCTTTCCATTCATTGCAAAACTTCCATGATCCCTTCCCGAACCAAACATGAATCTTTCGATTCATTTGGCTCTCACGCTCAATTTTTTTTTTTTTTCAATTACTTATGGGAAAATTCCCATATCTTTTTTGACTGAAATGAGCCTATCCTCTCTTCTCTATTCATAATTCATATTCCAAAAAAAATATCGAAACTAATCACTAATCCAAGACCGGAATATTCGGAGGACTCTTCTGACCAAACAAGTAATTGTCAGTAAAGTTGTTTCCTTTTTTTCTTCAAATCCAAAGAATTTAGTTTAATGCATAGGTTATCGACTCAGCATTGGATAAGAATGGGTGAAATACCCATTAAAAAAAAAAAGGGGTTCAAAGCCTTTTTTCGACATGAGTGTTCTATACCGAAAACTATTTCCAACTATTTATTTTGAACCCATTTTGATATTAACATAGTAGTAGAAAGAGTACCTTGCTGCGTCTAGACTTCAAACAGTTTAGCTTTAACCATGTTAATGGTCCCATGTTATTGGTTGATAGAGAATCAAAGTATATTTACCCCATAAATCACGAACTGCTATGGTTCTTAAAGATGATTTCTTAATTTATTCAGAAGTAATTCGCAGGATTATACACCTTGTCTTTCCTAATTAAAACGAAAAAAGCGCAGCTGGTTCAATCCAGCCTATTCTTGAAATAAACAACCCGCACACACCCCCTTTCCAAAAAAAATTAATACACCAAGGACTATACTTAGATTTATTGGATTTGTTGCTAAAATATCGGTATTAAACCCGAAACTCCCGGCGGATGGCCAGTGACCCAAGGAAACGAAAGAATCGGTTACGTTTTTCATATGATCTCCTCTTTTCTTATAGACTATAGACAGACTAATTATCTATTTTTTTTTTTTCAATTGGAAATCTCTAATAAGTATTGTTCTTATTAAAATTCAAAATTCAGTTTAGAATTGGGTACCAGGTCTCGTGTCAATTGCAAAACAAAATAATATATCCTGTTGTAACATTTACTTAAAAAAAAGATTCAGTCCTTCCCGTGGGTTATTGTCCCAATAAAAACAAATAAATATAAATAATTGTAGGAATAAAATCTTGATAGAATTCGAAAAACAAGCAGCAAGTCCAAGGCAATAAAAAAAAAAATACGTATTTTTTTATAGGATTAAACAAAAGGATTTGCAAATAAAAGTGCTAATGCTACAACCAGTCCATAAATTGTTAAAGCTTCCATAAAAGCCAGACTAAGCAATAAAGTACCTCGTATTTTTCCCTCCGCCTCGGGCTGTCTTGCGATACCTTCTACAGCTTGGCCCGCGGCAGTACCTTGACCAACCCCAGGTCCAATAGAAGCAAGCCCAACAGCCAATCCTGCAGCAATAACGGAAGCGGCAGAAATCAATGGATTCATGATAAGTTCCTCGCACCAAAATAAAATAAAGAAATGGTTAATGATACAATCAACCAATAAATTATGACTTAATTATTCATTCCATCAATAAGATTTTCATCCAGTCGAAGTAACTAAGAACTCCGAATTGAAGTAATAATATTATTGAATCATCAGAACTACTTCGATATCTATTTTTTAGTTCCTATCCACAAAGTTTTTGTGAATTCATACAACTTTTTTTGTTTTTTCCATTTCTTTTCTTTCTTTGTTCCGAATTATTCTTTGAATTCGAACTCTTCGTTCTTTTTCTTGATTTAATCTCTTTATTCAATTCACAGTTACAAACGAAAAAAAAGGAAGGACTTTTATTGGAATCCTTATCTAAATCTCCAGTAGTAGGGCGGATTAGATATATCTTTTAGCTCATATATAACTAGGTAATACTGTATATTACATATACACATCCTTCTTCCATAACGTAAACCAACTATTCGTATCTTAGATTCTCTTAGATTCAATCGGATTCGAAAATCATTTTTTGAAACATTCACAAAAAGAAAGTTGGCTTATAGCCATTTTCCATTATATATATTACATACACCTAGTTTGATTCCACTCTCCTAAACAATCTATTTTTTCTGAATCTCATTTTTTATAAATTTTTCTCTTCCTTATCATTATTCCACATAAATACAATCAATCTAAATGGACGAATTCATTAGTCTGAATCATTGCATAGAAATATAAGTCTTTGTTTTTGGTTGACTAAGCTCGTGTAATTTATTATTTATTAATATTTTTTTTTTGTCAATCGTTGAATTGAATAAAACCGACTGAAATCGAAATCGCTCTATAGAACCTCTTTTTAAATCACACGTTGTAAACAAACAAAGAATTCTTATTCAGATTATGACTCCTAAGATTGGAATTGAATGAACAAAATAATCAAGACAATATCAATATAAAGAGAATATTCATTGGAAGAAGGTATAAATGATCCAAACGAATTCTAGGAAAAAGATCTTTTTTTTTTAGATCTCTTTCCTTTTTTTTACAATTCCCTAATATCGTAATCTTTTTTTTTTATTTATTATTCCTTTAGACCGTATAGACGTTTTTGTCTATTTATGTTCACTAAGTATAAGTAGATTATCTTGAACAAGGCACAGATTGTCTTGCACTAAGTTATTTTGAAAATTAGTCAATGATGCCCCTCCATGGATTCGCCTATATAAGCCGCAGCTAAAGTTGCAAAAATAAGAGCTTGAATACCACTTGTAAATAATCCAAGGAACATGACAGGTATAGGAACCACTAAAGGTACTAAAGAAACAAGAACAACAACTACTAATTCATCTGCTAATATATTTCCGAAAAGTCGAAAGCTAAGTGATAAAGGTTTTGTGAAATCTTCTAAAATGTTAATGGGTAAAAGGATTGGAGTTGGTTGAATGTATTTACTGAAATAACTTAATCCTTTTTTACTAAGGCCCGCATAAAAATATGCTATTGACGTAAGTAAAGCTAAAGCAACGGTAGTATTTATATCATTCGTAGGTGCGGCTAACTCCCCATGAGGTAACTCTATGATCTTCCAAGGCAAAAGCGCCCCCGCCCAATTAGAAACAAAAATAAATAGAAACATAGTCCCAATAAAGGGGACCCATGGGCTAGATTCCTCTCCAATCTGAGTTTTGCTCACATCTCGAATGAATTCAAGGACATATTCGAAGAAATTCTGACCGCCAGTCGGAATGGTTTGTGGATTCCGAACAGCTACAATGGCGGAACCTAATAAGATAGCAATTACAACCCAAGAAGTAATAAGTACTTGGGCATGGACTTGGAAACCTCCTATTTTCCAATAGAAATGCTGGCCTACTTCCACACCGGATATATCATATAACCCTTTTAGTGTGTTGATGGAACATGATAGAACATTCATATTGCCCTCTGAAAGAAAGAAAACTTTAAAGGAATTATTTTGATTCAACCATCTTTTTTTTTTTCGACTTGCCCACCTAAATTGTATATTTTAGATACCAACAAATCACATAATATACTCGGTTATTTTTATCTCTTTTGTACGATTCAGGAATAGTAACCGATTCCATAAACCTATGGAGTTCACAAAATAATTTCTTTATCTTATTATTAATCTATCTTATTATTAATCAGGGATTTCGTATATAGCTAGAACGACCCTCACAAATTGCAAATACTAATTTATTAAGAATTAATCGGATTGAAGCTATAGCGTCATCATTCGCTGGAATCGAAATATCTGCGAGATCCGGGTCACAGTTTGTATCAATTAAACAAATCGTTGGAATTCCCAAAGTGATACATTCCCGAAGAGCCGTATGTTCTTCTTGCTGATCAACGATTATTACAATATCCGGTAACCCCGTCATATATTTAATCCCGCCCAGATATGTTTGCAAGTGAGCTAACTGTCTCTTCAATCGAGCTGCGTCTCCTTTCGGAAGACGGTTGAGTCTACCTGTCTTTTGTTCCATTCTCAAGTCCCTGAACTTTTGAAGTCTAGTTTCTGTAGTGGACCAATTCGTTAAAATACCGCCAAGCCATTTTTTATTAACATAATGACACCGAGCCCTTATTGCAGCCCACGCTACTGAATCCGCTGCTTTATTTTTGGTACCAACAATTAAGAATTGTTTTCTCCTACTTGCTGCATCAAAAACTAAATCACAAGCTTCTGATAAAAAACGAGCAGTTCTAGTAAGATTTGTAATATGAATACCTTTACGCTTTGCAGAGATATAAGGTGCCATTCTCGGATTCCATTTTCTAGTACCATGACCAAAATGAACTCCTGCTTTCATCATCTCTTCCAAATTAATGTTCCAATATCTTCTTATCATTTCTCCCCACACTTCCTCTCTCTCTTTTTCTTTTTTTTTTTCAAAGAAAAAAGAGAGACGGGGTACCCTGAAATAAATAATTGTTCCGATGGAACCTTCTCCTTTCCCGGAGATTGGACGTTGATATACGATCCACGCAGTTAATTTCTTTCTATTCCTTATTTTCTTTATTACTATTAACAAATCACATGTAACAAATAACAGGACCGCCTTAATGAATTCATTTTTAATTAATTTTATAAAGTAAAAGAATTAAAGTAAAAGGATGAATCCGTTCTTAGGAATCATTAAATCCTATAAATGATTGTTTTGCTGTATCATAGAAATTTTTTGAAATGCAAGAATCAAATAACTCTCTGTGGTGGAATAAAATATCTCTATCTCTAAATTCCCCCTCGAAGAAATTCTTCTTTTTAGTTTTCAAAGAAATGCTATTATGTTGCCTTGAGCCTTGGACTAATCCTTTGAATCCGGTACCAACGGGTATCATACCGCCTAGAACAACGTTTTCTTTCAGGCCTTTCAACCAATCGATACGACCGCGGAGAGCAGCTTTTGCTAAAACGCGAGCAGTTTCTTGAAAACTGGCCTCGGATATGAAACTTTGAGTATTCAGAGATGCTCTCGTTATTCCCAATAATATGGCTCGGTAACAGATGGCTTCTTCCAAAGCGCGTCCCGTTCGTTCCGCTCGCAACAATCCAATTAGTTCGCCGGGTGAAAAAAACATTAGACATTCCGTCTTCTGAAACCAATACTTTTGATGTTATTTGACGTACAATAATTTCTATATGCCTATTATGGATCTGCACCCCTTGGGATCGATAAACCTTTTTGATCTTATTAACCAAAGAGATACGACTTTGCACTATAGTTAGCTCAGCACCAATCAAGAATCCCCAAGGAATTCCAAGAATTCTTGTTATACATTCGTTCCAACCCTCAACTCTCTTTTCTAGGTTTATCGATATTGAATCAACTGAACGCACTTCTAACACTTGTTCCACTTTTGGAAGACCCTGCGTTATATCACCAGATCTCGATTTTTCATATATAAACGTAACTAATGTATCTCCTTCGTAAAGGATTTCTCCGTAATGGCCATGAACGGTTGCTCCTGGAGTGGCCAAATAAGGTTTAGCTGATCTTATTACTACAGAGTCCATGCGAACAATTATAACTTGACCCGATTTTAGATGTGGTCCGTTTTTGGCCATACATACATTTTCACAAATAAACTGTCCCAGACTACTTATTGTAAATCTTTCTTCACAAAAATTATGGTGATAATTATGATGGCGAAAATACCAATTCAAATTGAATGGATTCAAAATGCTGTTACTGCATGAATCAGGATTAACAATTCGCCCGGTTTCGTCCATTAAATAATATTTAAGTACTTGAAAAGTCTGTTTAAAATTGTCAAGTTTCAAATATTTAGTTACCGAGATCTTATTATGATTTATTAATATTATTAAATGGTAAAATAAATAAAAATTCCCAATTTGAAGGGCTGTTCCTAAAGGGCCCAATGAATTTCGAATTGTAATTATAAGATCTCTTTTAATTGATTCTTTTATTCCATTGTGATGTTTTACATCGCGGAATGGATCCATTCGAAAACAATTAGATGATGATAAAATTATCAAAGATTGACATTCCTTATTTCGATTCAACAACGTACTAATAGTTCTTTGATTTTTTTTAAGTGATTGTTGAATCCTTGTCTTGGAATAAATGGGATAAAATGGATTAATATTGATGCGACCTGACCCATTATTAGAGATCGGTCCTGAACCCGATGGATCATTCCTTTTTCTACTGATATATGAAATATGGGATTTCACTAGGTTGATTCTTAGGAAATCACGAATCAGACCATTTGTGCTTACTTCAACAAAAGAGGCGCGGACCTTGTCGATAGAAGAACTTTTTTTGTCTTGGTCCCAATTCAACACTAAACAAGTACGAACTAATTGAATACTTGTGTCATAAATTCCCCGACTTGGTTTACCATTTCCATAAAGAATATAATTGACAACTCGAAGTTTCAGATTATCTTTTTCGCGCAACAGATCCTGGGGGAAAAGCGTTTCTAAATTTATACCGTTCGCTATCTCATATATGATTACTGGTCGAACCAAAACAAAATACTTTTTCTTGGTAGGTGTGATTCGTTGGATATAGATCCAATTTTTCACTTTTTTTGATTCCTTAGCATTTGTTTTTACCGTTCCTGGTGGTATCAAGATACCACTGTGTCGGGATATCTTATCTGTCTCTCCCGGAAAATAAATATCTCCAGAAAAGATTTTAAGTTCAATTTTTTTTTTTTTTCTCTCCACTCGGACCAACCCGCCCACTCGACTTCTTGTATTTAAAGCGATTTGTGTATCTACTCCAACGATACTATTGTCCCGTACCATTAGGGAAAAAGATTCGGGTAAAATATACACTTCCTCGGGAATGAAAAAAAAGCGATTCACGTTCATTTGGTATTTTGGCTTAAATTCTTTGACTCCCCGATACTCAATCAAATCCTCTTTTTTGACGATTGAATGCACCCCTATAGCCCCATATTTAGTAATTCCTGAACTCCTTCTTCGGTATTGGGGATCGTCGAAATAAGCAAAAACGCTATTTCTACGGAAAATACCATTTATAGGTATTTCAATCGAGATAGCGGAGTGGGTCATTAGTTCTTTCTCTCGCTCTCGTTCTTGAATTGATTGGAATGGGATAATGAATTTATTTCTTCGCCTCTTTGCCAATAAATCAGAATTCTCATAGAGAATCTCAGAATATATGAGATTACAATGACCAGTACATATGATTCGATTAAGTTCTGAATAATTAGGAATCCCCCTTTCTTTTTTACCCGAAAAATCTGAACTGAAGAATTTGTGTTTAACTTGATCATTATTTACGGAAGGACTCGAAATATATCTTCTTTTGACAGAAAGAGAATGAACGTTCAGTTGATCTTGATCCTTGTGTAGTGAAAAAGGAACTATACTGGATCTGCACGAACTTCCTGATAATATCCATAAATGGCTTGTTTTTGGTAAGAGATGGACATTACTATATGTAAATTCAGGTGCGTGGTATACATCAGTACTCCAGTGCATTTCCCCTTCTGAATCGGAATAAATATGTTTTCGAACCGTCTCTTTAAAATTCAAAGTGTATGTTCCCGCCCGAATTTCAGCAATCACTTGTTCGGATTCTACATATTGATCATTTTGAACTAAAAGGAAACTTTTTGGTGGAATAGTCACGTTATGTAGAATATCTTGACTCTCAATAGTTACATACAAGTCTATATAACATAGAAAAGCAGGATGCCCATGACGTGTACGTATCGGATGAACCAAATCCTCATTAAATTTGATTTTTCCATTAGAGGGGGCTCGTACATGTTCTGCAGTACCCCCCGTGAATACTCCGCCAGTATGAAACGTTCTTAATGTTAGTTGAGTACCCGGCTCTCCAATGGATTGACCCGCAATAATACCTACGGCTTCTCCCAATTCCACTAGATCGCCAT
>CANTUT010000923.1:17500-25000 GCA_947687605.1 Reutealis trisperma
TTATTCCAATATGATTGATTGGATACTAGTAAAGGATTTGGGATTTAATCTTTCGATGAGATAAAGAAGTAATAATTAGAAACAATATAAAGTTGATTTTTTAGCACTTAGCTTTTTCGTGGATTTCATTGTATTGTTTAGTTTAAAAAAAAAAAGAATTCGCATAGAATAGATATTTTTTTTATCTATTTTTTTAATCGAGTTCATATAATACGATTGCAGCGCATAAGAAGGCTTATTAAACATACGCAGACATAACTATAGCTATTTGTATATATATAAATCTCTCCTTTTACGGCAGTTCTATTTTGGACAGCGCATGTCATACTCTCTCAAAATTTCTATTACATTTTTCATTGAATAGAAATTTTCCTATAGGAATCATAGACAGGTAAGATATCAGATTAGATATCTGTGTAAAAATTGATGTTCTAGGGTTTACATATACTCATAATTGTTGTTATAATTTAAATTGAGAAGAATTTTTTATTGAATCAATACTGATTGGGTACGTATCCAATTTTGATTTTCTTATATCATTAGCATTAGGGAAATGCAATTTTAGATTCAAATCCAAGAATCGTTCATAAATTCACAGTCAATAGTTAATGGTTCCAGTTTGTCCTTAATTTTTGCTTTTGTGATTGAAAATTCACTTTTCTTTTCATTTCAATAGACAATAGAAAGGGGAAAGAATTTAGATAGTGTGTGTTTTGAGATACTATACAAAATTAATCGAAAAGATAGATCCAATCAAAAAAAGGAAGGATTTCTTTTTAGGAATTTAGGAAAGGGATTAAGAAAAATGGGATTCAAGACGCAAGTACAAAAAAAAAAAAAAGAAACCCCCTCCAAAAAAAGCAAAAAAGGGGGGGTATTTCCGTCTATTTTGGGTCGCCTTGGCGGCATGGCCGAGCGGTAAGGCGGGGGACTGCAAATCCTTTTTCCCCAGTTCAAATCCGGGTGTCGCCTGATTAACAAAAGGCACAAAATACCTTCTTCCCTTTTGCTGATAGAACTTCCCTCCAACAGAAGCACGCGGAGGAAAAGGCATTTTGATACTTCCTTGATTCTAAACATCGGAAATTTCTGTTCTCTAAAGGGCTGTAAATTCTTGCATCTAGGATTCAAGGAAAGTTTATAGTGGTGAAAGGGAATCGCTAAATCTTGATATAATAGTCCTTTCACTACTAATGCAAGGTCTACTGATTGAGTCTTGAATTAGATTGGATAGCGGGGCAGGGAATCTAATTAGTAGTTGTTGAAAGGGTGAAAGATTTTTTGTATACAAACTCATGAGAATTCCTGAGTACTCAGGAATTCAATCAATCGAATAGTGATTGAATGGATAATTGGCTTTTACTTATACATATCTATTTTTTATTTTTACTTTTTATAAAATTATTTTTATAAAAAGTAAAAATATATTTTTATAAAAAGTACAAATATATATCAAATATACAAATATATAGAAAGTACTAAAAGAAATTCTTTGTTTTTTTTTAGGTAATTCCTAATCAAGAATGGAATAGGAATGGAATAGACTGTCTTCCAATTGTTTTATAGAGACAATTGGGAGAATTCGATCAAATGGAAAAAAGGGTATGTAAAAAAAAAAGAGGAGTCTATTATTATTATATAATAGATAGTGATCTATCTTGATTCTATCTTTTTTTATTTTTGACTTAATGAAAAGCAACCAACGAAAACATAACTCTTTTTTTTTCTTACATTTTAGTAACATTTTATTGATACTTCCAAGGGTGTTGCTGCCTATTTTGTTTATACTAAAAGTTTTTGATTCTACTAGCAATCATATAAGAACTTCTTAGAATTAGTTGGATTTTTTGGATTGTTTCATCAATATATTGAACAGAATCTTTTTTTTTTGACTCTGTGCCAGCGATTCTACTATTATTAGTGGTGAACAATAATGGAAAAATTCCTTCATATTCCTAGAGATAGAGGACATAATTTACATGGATATAGTAAGTCTCGCTTGGGCTGCTTTAATGGTAGTCTTTACATTTTCCCTTTCGCTCGTAGTATGGGGAAGAAGTGGACTCTAGGGGTACTACTAATTGAGTTGAGAAATCAAACTGTATCAATTGTTTTATAGAGCATTCCGCAAAGATTTTTTAATTTAACTGTTTAAATTGAATTAAATTCAATTATTTAATTCAATTATTTAATTCAATTTCTAAATTCTTACAAATTTAGAAATTGAATTAAAAATATCTTCATTTCAAAATTCTATTGGAGTTGAGTGAAGTAATGTATTCTATAAATAATATATGAATAATACCCTTTTAATCATAATCAAACAAATATTTCAACGATTCTCGTGTTCATATTTCGAAAGTCAAAGGAATACAAATGATAGGAAATTTATTCCAACCAAATTCTTCCTATTTCGATAACCTGGTTCTTACCAGAGTTATATATGAACAATGAGGAAGAACAGAACCCCCCCTTTTTTTTTTATTTATTTTTGTTTGCCTCTTTCCTGTTCAAAGAGAAAAGAAAGTCGTTCTTTTATTTTATTAAAGAAAGTAGTTCTTTTTTTAGTTATTAAATCTTTTATTAGTTATTAAAAATGATTAAATTAAGTGAATTTTCTATGGGAAATAAGATAGACATCGTGATTCTCCAATGAGATACTACGCATACTAAGATATTTTCTTGCTTACTGCTTGGTTTAGTATTTGTTTTATTATTTAAGAAATTGGCTTTATGCTATACCTTATTGACTTGACTCATTTCATATCATGATTCAAAGGTTAAAAATCGGCAGAGTTTACTAATCCTTTTCGTTGAAATCTTAAAAAATTTTTATAGAATTCCTTTCCTTGGATGATCTGTCAACTGCTCAATCAATTACTTCTTCGAAATGCTAAAAAAAGATTTCTTGATTTTCTTTTATTAATATAAATATATATCTAGATTTCTTTCCTTTTCATTGATTTTATTCTTTCGGTAGATGCCGGGATTCATATTGAAAATAATCAGAAATCTCGGATCAGAATCTTATATATATTAGAATCAGAATCTTATATATATTATAAAAGGAAGAGTAAGAGTTGCCTTTCGACTATTTCAGATTAATTGGAATCAACACAAATCAAATAGATCAAGAAATAGAATTGGGATGTTATATACATTACATATAGATAATTCATATCTAGATATATGACTAGGAGATGATATTCTAGATTAATCTATATCTATATTAAGCCTATATCTTTATACAGTACAACTTTATACACTAGAAAAACTAGATTTGATAGTATGATAGAAAGAAATATATTTCTTTCTATCATACTATCAAATCTCATAGGATACTGCTAATTCTAGTCCGCTCATTTCATCTAAGACACAAAATAGGAATCCTTTTCATTTTATTTCTTCAATCATTGATATTGATAATAACTAAGAAGTCAAGTTTCAGTCAAATTAATCACCTTAACTAACTGTTTTTACGTATATTATAAGTAAAAAAGCAGTAGGAACTAGAATGAACAGTGCAGTAGCAATAAATGCAAGAATATTTACTTCCATAATCTCATCGTTTCTTTTTCTTTACTTCGCAATAACTCGGGATTTAATCCCATAGAGATAATAAATCTTTCGCCTCTAAATTCAATGGGATGAATTCCATCTCGATGATATCGAGTCTGATCAATATCATGAATAACAATATCTGGGCTATCAAATCAATTCATTGTCGAGAATTGAATAGTATAACATAGAAAGATTGTTTATCCATACCGAATTCAAAAATGGATTCTTGATTCAATTGATAATTTCTTTACTTTGCTTTATTTATCATATTCTTTCTTTTCTATAAAATTATCGCCTTAATCATCTGACGAAGTATCATGTAACCCCCTTCCCCTTTCCACTTACATTGGTTACAACCAAATCCAAACAAACAATAAAAACGAAAGAGAAAGGGGAGTTAAGTTCTAAACTCCTTTTTTAATGATCTAACTTATTGGAAAAAAAATGTGATAAAGACAAGTCCCAATATAGTATAAAAAAATCGAATATTCTATCAAAGCAATTAAATTCATTTTGTATCGTACAAATACAAATTCCATTTACAAATTCCATTTGTGTATGGGCTATCGGAAAAGATATGGTACTCGATTCGATTTCATTATACGGTCAGGAGTAATCGAAAAATCCAAATTCAATATAGTATCTTTTGGAATCTTGAATATGATACTACATATAATTGTACTAATCCATATATGTCTCTATCAATCAGTACTAGTTGAAAAAACGAAAATTCCTATATTTGTATTTACTTTGATTAGAAATGAAAAACGAAAAAAAAAAGAAATATAAAATAGAAATAATGAAATAATATAAATAAAAATAGAAATAATATAAATAAAAATAGAAATAAATAAAATAATATATATAAATAAAAAATTAAGAATAAATAATAAATAAAATAATAAATAATAAGAATGATGCCTTTTGGAATGAAATTGTGCTAGTTGTCCCCTTTCGTAGAAAAGGGAAAGGGGAGAGATGAATTGATGTATTTTTTTATTAGATTGTTGGATTTGGATCCGTCGGGACTGACGGGGCTCGAACCCGCAGCTTCCGCCTTGACAGGGCGGTGCTCTGACCAATTGAACTACAATCCCGAGGAAATGCAATAAAGTGTACAGCATACATATTCTTATGATTTCTTTTAAACCCTTTCTATTTAGATTTTAGATTTGAATCACCGCCTTGGAACAGAAATGGGAGTGGTTTATTGATATCCACATGGATATCCGCTTTAGTGATAAAAAAGGGACAGGGATTGCTAGTCATCTTTTCGTTATTTCAAAAATCAAAGTCGATTGATAATAAAAAAAACTTTTCAAAGACTCTTTTTTCTTTACATTACTCTTTTTCTTAAACTTTATACTTACAAATCCTGATCTGAATCTAGATCATTAGCAAGATCAGAATTTGTGAGAAAAAAAAAAAAAATAAAGCAAATAAAATAAAGAACAGGTAGAAATATATCAGAAATTTTGACCCATATCAGGCATTTCGAGAGAACAAAGGGGTTATATCATTTCATGGCGGATCAGTGAATTATTGGGCCGAGCTGGATTTGAACCAGCGTAGACATATTGCCAACGAATTTACAGTCCGTCCCCATTAACCGCTCGGGCATCGACCCAGGAAAAATAAATTCCAGACTTATTAATAATCCATGATCAACTTCCTTTCGTAATACCCTACCCCCAGGGGAAGTCGAATCCCCGCTGCCTCCTTGAAAGAGAGATGTCCTGAACCACTAGACGATGGGGGCACATTTGCCCGACCGCCATCATACTATGCTCATAGTATGAGCAGTTTTTTGAAATTGTCAATATAACGAAATGGTATGACTAGATTCAAAGAATCTTTCCGTCTTTCATGATTCCATAGAATTTTTTGATTCTTATATTCATAAAATATTCATTCTAATCACCAATATCCATTATATTATCCAATTATATTATCCATTATAATAAATTTATCCATTATAATTAATATAATTAATATACCATTATCTATTCTAATATCTATTAGAATATATAATTAATTAGAATATATAATTATATATATAAATATAAAATAAAAAAATAAATAGAATTAAAATTAAATAATTATAAAAAAATAGAATTCTAAATAGAAAAAAAAAGAAATAAAAAAGAAATATAATACGAAAGATTCTTTCAGGGAATAATTGATCCGCCGTAAAGCCAGAAAATAGGGTTAAACCTCATTTCTTTCGCTTTCATTCATTAACTCACTCATTGTTAAAATAAATAGGAATATCTCTCTCTCACACTAAACCAGTAATTTAACAAATGATAAATCTGACAATCTGGAGGCATCAACAAGTTATCCAATTTTTTTTAAGAATGTAATTTGGTTCAGGGAACAAATAGAGTCTTTTCATCAGTGATTCGATGAAATATCTTGGATCTATGTTGAATTGCTAAATAAACCAAATGAATTTCGTTATGATGGTGGTCAATCCAATTAAGTTGGGCCTTGAAAATTTTATTACATTGATATTTATCAAATTCAATACCAATAACCCACTTTGTTACCTATATTCACTAGTTTAGTCACTAGGTAAATCAAATCTCTCGCTTATGAATGAACTACTATGGGTCGACTCCCTGTAATTAGTCCTGTACTTAAGTATAATATACTTTTTTATGTACTTAGTATAATATACTTATTTATATATAATGTATTTATTAGTTTCTAATATACTTATTAAAATTTATATTCTAATTTAGAATATTATTTATTATATTAGAATATTCTATTCGATTTATCATATTATATTCTATAATATTAATATTCTATTATATAATTCTATTATATATTATATATTCTATATTAGAATAACTTTAGAATAACTATTCTATATTATATATTAGAATAAATTTATATAATAAAATTACTTATATTATTATCTTATTATTATATAATATATTATAATTTATTATTATATATTATATTATTATTTATTATTATATATTATATTATTATTATATTATTCTAATTTACTTATATTATATTAGATAGATTATATATATATATTAGGATAGATATTATATCTATTAGATAGATTTAATTTTTAATCGATTTCCATAGATCTATTTTATCCGCAGAACGCCTCATTCAGGAATTGAATCAAATGGGCCCTTTTAACTCAGTGGTAGAGTAACGCCATGGTAAGGCGTAAGTCATCGGTTCAAATCCGATAAGGGGCTTTGGCCCTTTTTTCATAAAACCCAGCGGTAGTATTCCTATTTGAAGTTGGTTGAAGAGGAAATAGAAACGTTTTTGATATTTGTAATAAAAAAGTAAGAAACTCTATAATTAATTCTAAAATTAAATTAGAAATTTTAAAAAATGAACATTATAAAATTAACATTATAAGGATTTATACCATATTAATACTATATTAAATCAATATTAATTAAATTTAAATTAATATATTAATATTATAATTATAAGGATTTATACTATAGTAATTTTTTATACTACATTAAATTTTTATACTACATTAAATATTGTATATATTTTCGAGTTATAAAATATTAATTCTAGTTATAAATATAGTTCTAAAGTTGAACATTTGTTTATTATATTTGTTTATTAGATTATAATGAATAATGATTAATTGGCTCTTAAATCGCCAAATTTTATTATTTTCCATTATTCTAATCAAATCAATTAAAATAATCAAATCAATTAAAATAATCAAATCAATTAAAAAGATTAGATTAGAAATCAATAAAAGAAAAAGTAAGTGGACCTAACCTATTGCATCATGACTATATTTACTATTCTGATATTAAAATTCGATATAGGTGAAATTGAAACAGTAGCTCTGCTTTTTCTTTCATTTTCATATTTCTTTTTCTTTGAACTCTGAAAAATCTGTCGATATTTCTGATTAAATCTTCTTGTTCCTAGTTATTC
>CANTUT010000924.1:5000-295000 GCA_947687605.1 Reutealis trisperma
AAATGCCCTAAGGCCTGAAAAGCAACTCTTTCAAGCGTACAAGGACAAGAAGCTCAAAGGAGTAAATATGGCATTTTCATTCTCAACTCCCTTCAGGCCTTTTGAGTGTGCTTGCTCTTCAAATTCATCTCCCCCTCCATCTTTATCACCGTTCAGGCCTTTCAAATTGCCTCCCTTCTGGCCATGGGAAAAGGTAATGTTTAAATCTCTCCAATTCTCTGTAGATACATATATCTGAATATGCTTATTCATTTAAAAAATTATGGTGATGCACAGGTGAGGATGGGCCCATTCACTGTGTCTCCAATGGGTTTTGGGACATGGGCATGGGGGAACCAGCTCTTGTGGGGTTACCAAGAATCAATGGACACTGATCTTCAACAGACTTTCAATTTTGCTTTCGACAATGGAATCAATCTCTTTGATACTGCTGATTCTTATGGGACTGGCAGGTTAAATGGGCAGAGCGAAAGGCTTATTGGCAAGTTCATTCAAGAATTTCCAGGTCAGGATTTTTTACGGGTTTTGGATTATTTGAGAGATAGATAATGAAATAATCTTTGAATTGATTGTATTCTCAGGCAAGCGGATGCAAGATGACATTGTGATCGCTACGAAGTTTGCTGCATATCCATGGCGTCTAACATCACAGCAGTTTGTCAAAGCTTGCAGGTAAACTTCCCTTGAAGTTCAATGAATTGCATTTTAACCTTCAAAGTAACAATTTCTCCTCTTCAGAGGTTGTATTTGGAACATAATTCTGTTGCCCACAATTTTTTTTTAATTATGCTATACACACACACACACACACACGCACACATTAGTAAATTATGCACTCTGCAGATTCTTGAATTGCATTTGCAGCCCATTTATACTATTGTGTGACTGCTGTTTCTTCAATTTTCATGCTGCCATTAACATCAATGAAAATCTGAATTGGTTCAGCCTCAGTGAATTCTTCAGTTTGGAAGGAACCCGTATGTTCATTTTCTTTTAGGTCATTCAAGTTTCTTGGACGACTATCAAAAGCAGCAATGTATCCTTCATTGATTTATGGCTTAAAGATCAAATTGCCTTGAATTGCTTCCAAGCATTGTGTCTTCTTCGCTTCTTGCAGATTTTGAGCTCCTATTTCTTTCATCATTGCTTTGAATGTGGACTTTTCTTCTTATATTATCCTCAATACCCTTGCATTCTCCAATTCATACTCCATGAAAACTTAGAAGAAATTAAAGGTGTATGAAATGCAAGTTTCAAATATTGTGGAATTAATAGAGGGAAACAGAAGAAATTTTGAAACAGTAGTGCTTGAAGGGAATCTTTAAGCTATTTGTGCAATCGACAAGTCCATCCGAGAACAAATGATTATCAGGATAGTTATGCTGATATGGTAATCTTGGAAGATTGATACAGAAAAAAAATTGCCCGTGAGATTTGTAGAGAAACTGATAAAGATGAAGTGGAAAGATAGAAGTTACAAGATTAATGGTTAGTAGGCACCAGGAGTTGCTCTGATGTGAATTGATGCATGCAATTCTCCGAGACAGATTAGAAAAGAAATTGGAAAAGTGGAATAGAGAAAAAAAGGAAAATGGCATAAGAATTAGAAAGTGAGAGGGGAGAGAGACTCAGATATTGTCAAGAAAAGGATCAAGTTTGTTCCCATTCATTCACAATACGTCATCAGTATAAGAAATATTGATTTATGTACTCAATAATACCAAAATAATTGCTAGTAACATTTTCTGCTTCTACCTTTTAATTTGTTCACTACTAATGAGTAGCACCGACTAAAACTTCCTAGTGGGCAAAGTTTCCTCTATTTAAACTTCCACACAACACTCTCCTATCAAATATCAAATTCAAAACTGTCTGTTCTATGATAAATCTGATAAAAGAATGGTTTTCCAGGGCATCATTGGAACGGCTGCAACTTGAGCAAATAGGCATAGGTCAATTACACTGGTCAACTGCAAAGTATGCTCCTCTGCAAGAGTTAGCTCTCTGGGATGGTTTAGTGGCAATGTATGAGAAGGTTACCATAATTTATTTTCATCATAGCAATTATGCTTTTTTTATAGATTGAATATCAAATTATGAGTATGGAGACCAATTGATATATTTTACAATTTAATTTAAATTTGAACTGTTTGGGTAAATAAAAAAGGCAAAATGAAAAGAGAAAATAGAGAATCATTGATACACTAGTTAAATAAGAGAAATTAATAGTCATTTGTGTACAAATTCATATTTTTTGTTCTTATAATTGATGCTCCTCAATGGTTTTATAAATGTCCTTAAAACTTCTAAATGCCTTTCCATAATCCATATGTTTAAACTCATGAATGACTTTATTTAGGGTTTAGTTCGAGCTGTTGGAGTGAGCAATTATGGACCAAAGCAACTTATAAAGATACATGATTACCTCAAAGCCCGAGGAGTACCCCTATGCTCAGCACAGGTATATTTTGCATTATCTCAAGATGCATGATATGACCTAGCAGACAAGATTAATTGCGGCATTTCTCACCATAGTATATCTATTGATGTCACTACTATGCTGAATACTTGTAAACATTTTGTGATTCTCTAAATGTGCATAGCATTTTCCTTGTAACAAAACTAATGGTGGAAGCATCATTGTATTGCTTATTGAAGATTATTTACGTATCTATTACCATAATCTGACATTCAAGATCTCACCTTAGGTGCAATTTTCTTTGCTAAGCATGGGAAAAGATCAAATGGAAGTTAAGAATATATGCGACTGTCTAGGAATTCGCTTGATTGCGTATAGTCCTTTAGGACTTGGAATGCTTACTGGGAAATATTCATCTTCAAGACTTCCTTTTGGCCCTAGGTACATGGATTTATCAAGTGTTTCATTTTTATATTTGATAAAAGTGAAAGATGGATCAATTAACTGAATCATTTATCACCCCCCCAATTTTGTCATCTTGTATATTTTAGGGCCTTGCTATTCAGACAAATTCTTCCTGGATTGGAGCCTTTATTCAGTGCGCTAAGAGAAATTGCACAAAAAAGGCGTAAAACTCTGCCGCAGGTTTTTCTTTTCTCTTCCTTGTTCCATTGCATTTCTCATCTGTACTTGTCGGAAATTTGTCTCAAGAATGTGGAATTAGTTTCAATAATCATATTGCAAGTGGCTTATGTTATGAAAGGTTTTTATGACATTTAAGGGATCACTTAGTGAAATGTCATTGGAGGGGAGTTCTGCAATCTGTATGTTCAATTCACTAATGCTACTTCTGTTGGGATTCACTCTCTTTGACACTCTTTGACACACACACACACGCGCGCGCGCGTGCACACACACACACACACACACACACACACACATATATATGTAGATATATATATATATATATACATATATATATATATATATACATATATATATGTGTGTGTGTGTGTGTGTGTGTGTGTGTGTGTGTGTGTGTATTCTTGAGCATTGGGATTGGGGATATGAACATGAGTTTATTGCAAAGTTGTATATGCACTTAATAGGGAATTGACATTAAGTTTTCTCAATTCTGAAGATATCAAAGACAATATTAGATAATTACCAAAAAAAAAAAAAAAAAAAAGAAAGTATTAGATGCTTTAAGATTATATTAAGTTATTGCGGTAACAGGTTGCTATAAACTGGTGCATCTGCAATGGTACCATTCCTATACCTGGAGTTAAGACAATAAAACAAGCAGAGGAAAATTTGGGCGCTCTTAGTTGGCGACTAAGTTCAGAAGAATTGCTTCAGCTAGAATTTGCAGCTCGTGAGTCTCCCCAGAAAATGATCCAAAACATTTTCCAGACAAGGTATGCATGTTATTACTATAGGTGTTCAGAATTCTTCCTAATCCTTGGCTGTTGATTAACTATTACAAGACTAGCATAGTTTTATTTAATTGTGTTATCATTCTTTTCTATCTCAAACAGCAGATGACTTTGGTTTGCGATAATACCTGCGTTGATAAATCCTTGTGACAATCAACAAAGACATGGATATCACAGGATGTAAAGATGAGCTGATAGGGTGTGAAGATGAGTAGAAAAATGTTGTGTTGCAATGCAAGTTGCTTTATATGAAGAGAAATGGGAAATTGTTAATAGATGCAGCTCATTAGAAACTTTGTTGCTTTTCTGGAGAAGGGTGGAAAAGCTTTATGGCTTTCATGGTCTTGTTGGCTATGTTGAAGAAGGAAAATGTAGCAAAACAGATAATTGGTGATTGGAAAATCTCCTGCATCTTTAATTCTTCATTGAACATGATCAGCTTTGATAGAACACATATGGACTGAGAAAATCTTTTCAATATTGGCCAGTGCTGCTGCTTCTCTCTGATTTCGAACATTTTTCGTCCCATGGTACTTCAAATCGGTATAAATTATTGAATGGAACAGGAGCATGTTTTTCAATCATCCTATGAGAAATTATAAAGCATTAAACTAAAGTAGTTTCATATCATCATTAGGCTAATACATTAGCTATAATTAAATTCAGAGATGGAGACACCAATCTAAGAGTGTGGCGTGTTCTCACTGAAAAAATAAAATATTATTATAATTTGTATATTTTTTAAGGTGTGATCCACTGAAAGTTTTAGAATGGCCCCACTGAAATTACAATCTCGTAGGAAAATTTGTAAATTATATAATTTATATATTTATATTTTAGGTTGTGGTTCTAATGAGATTCGTAAGATGTTTGGGTACAAATTCATATTTTTGTGCGCAGAATTACCTACTACTTTTAAATATTTATGAACTTATAATTTTTTATATGTTTTTTAGATTGTGTCTCGATTAAAATTTTTAATGTGTTCCACCCTATTGTTATTAGACAAATTATTATTTTGTCTTAGTTTTAAGTCAATATTACTAGTAAGTCTCGCTCTTTTTAGAAGTACATTACGGTTTGAATGTATGAATTTAGATTTAAAATTTAGATTTCAAATTTTATATAGATTTGAAATTTATAAAATTATAAATCTCTTTATTTTGGAGAGTGCAAGTAATTTGAAATTTGAAATTTTTTTTGGATAACAATTTAAATATAAATTTAGATTGGAAATTAAATATGAAAAAATGAAATAATTCAAAACTATATAATAATATAATTTTATATACGTAAATTTATTTTTTTAGCTTAATATTACACAATCTTTGGTTAGTTATTTTTTTGATTTTAATATTACACACCATCTTTGATTAATTATACTCTATTAAATAATGCACCTTAAATTAAAAGAAAATAGTAACTGGCTTCCCAAATTATATTTGGAATAACTAGTTATATTAATAATAATCTAGCAAAATAGAACTATCAATTAGAAGTTTTGAACTAAACATAAATTAGCATACACACATGCAACTACATAACTAATTTTTAAAGTAACATGAAATTGTCATTTTTTCTCACTTATACTCACATTGTCTTATGATAATAATACCTTCTTAAACTCATCAAACTACTCTCATTTTTTTTTTTTATTATCAAAAATTAGACAAACTAAGTATGATAATTATGGACTATGTAGTATCACTCTTGAGAAGAAACTGGATTCAATCTTTTTTTTTTTCATTATCAGGAAGAGACTTAAGCAAATAAAATTCTTTTGAATTACCCTTCATTAGCTTCTTCACTGCTATAAAAACATCAACAGTACGAAGCCTAGGAATTTGTGATATGGCAGTTTGAATTTCTTCTCCCATAGGTTTTTATCTTTTAGAACTTTTCTTACTTTCCAAATATTTTTTAAATGAGCAGGCTATGTGTTGGATTTTAGGAATAGAATAGACATCATATGCAATGAAAAATTAAAATTTCAATTCCCAAAAATTCACTGGGATCCATGCGTTTCAATTAAATCGATTAAAGTTTAAATAACTTACCTCTTATAGCAAGCAAAAGAACTGTTGGTGCAAATGTGAAATTGGGTTGCATGAACCAAAACAAATAGGTTTTTGATTCGGAACAGGTGCTGCTACTTGAACAACTACTGGTATCCACATGAACAAAACGAGAAAAATGGACTGCAATGTGCTAGCACTAGCATTGAATATGATTTTCAAGAAAATCCTTTTTGTTTGTACGAAAATATAAAATTTTCTCTGGGTATCTCACCCTCACACTAGAAAACGTGTCTGTCAAAACCAAACCCTAATAATTATCTTAATTAGGTTGTTTTTCTGATATGATCAGAAGATCTCAAAAGATATCTTTAACTGTTAAGGATATTTTCTGTTATTTTTAATATTTAAAATATTTATCTATATATAAATATAAATTTTAAATATTAAATTACTTTATCATAATAAAGTAAATGTACACAATAAGAGAATTAGTTTTAGGTTAACTTTTAACTATCTTCTAGTTCAATGAATCTAGACATCTAATTTAATGAACCTAGACAATTTCGAATTCAATGAATCTAGACAATTTTCAAATTCAATGAACCTAAACTAACATTAACCTATAGTCCATTTCAAATTCATTCTAAATGTGTGACCCTATAGGTTCACTTAACGTTAGTAGCATGCTTGAAATTATATTTATAGTCCACAAGTCATAAGCCGCCTCTAGCAAGACTTTATGACTACCCAAGTTAAGTGAAAATTAGTGATCCAATATAATCTTTCATAGTCAGTGTTATAGTCTTTTTATCACCTGATATATAATTGAACATAAGGCATGGATTATGTCACCCTCATATTATTCAATTAGACTATTTCTCAATCTCCAAGTAGACTGACTAAATAAATGACATCCATATCTCTTATCAATTTATCTGAGCACGATCATGCATTTTCTCATTCTCACTTATCGAGAGGCCCAGAGATCTCTCTCTCAAAATAAGAGGGATAAATTCCTGCTCAATCACTCACATTCCTCTGCATGATTCACTCTATATCCAATAACAGTCTGTATTACCATCTTGTTATAGATGATGTTGGACTATGTTAAAATATAGAATTCCTCATGTAAGAATCTCTGGTAATTTCAGGTTAAAGGACTGAATAACAGTACTGTAATGAGAATTATATATGACATTAACCATGTAGTATTCTCAGAGTGGGTCGGTCCTAAAGGAATATTGGGCGCAAATTAAGTAGAAGCAACATGGTGGGTGAAATTTCAAACAATTTAAAATTTCACTTTCATCCAAATAATTTCAAGAATCATTCAAGCAATCATCTAATTAGTGTGTAAAACACATAAGAAGGAAAGAAGAGCAATTGATAATCAAATTACCTCTTGAAGTCTAACAACTTTGATTCTTTTTTCTATTTCAAAAGCTCCCCAATTGTTGAGCCTCTAGATTGTCCACACCAAGCTCCACCCCCAAGGCTCACTTTGATTTGCTTTGATGTTCTTGATTCCCTCTCTTGGTAGCCCAATTTAATTCAATATTTTCTTACACAAATCATTGGTGATTTGATTTCTTCTAATTGCCATGGATAGATCTTTTCAATTCAATAAATTTTTTGTTCTTTCACAAAGAACAAAGAACAAGAAATAAAGAACAAGAAATTTGAAGAACACTTCTTTTTCTTTTTCTTTTAAGACTTAGTTGCTAAGATTTCTTAGAAAAGATGTGCATAAAAGCGTCCCAAATTAAATCCTTTATATAGCCAACAACTTTGTTGATTATTAGGGACCGGTTAGATACCTAATTCGCTTTATGCTTTAGGGTAAAATTGAAAAGACCATATTACCCTTTATGGTTCTATTATTATTTCCATTAAACCTTAAATAGTTAAAAGACCATTTTGATCTTGGTAGACTTTTTCTAACCCCTAAACTCATCATATGAGCTTTAGGTTATAGAAATTCTCGAACCCCTAAATTTCATTTCTCCATTTCTCAAATGGGCTTGGGCTATTTAAGGTTTTATCCAAAACTCAAAATTAATTCTTTTAATTCATTCGTAGTTTTAATTAATTTAATCCCACTCATTTATATCCTATATAAATTAGGATTTAATTAATAAGAAATCATTTTTGGATTAAAACTTCAAGATATGCTAGGGACTTTGTAAATTTAATCAAAAGTTTAATCCTTTTATTGCTAATCAATTAATTAAACAATTTAATTAATTATTATGGTAAACTTTTTATTTTTGGAAGGTGAATACTTTTTGGGTGTGTGACTTTCTAGGTTCATGTATAATTAGTAATGGGATTGAGAAAATATTTTTCTCTAATATTGTGAAATCTCTATTTCACCCTTAGTCCCATAAGTCATGAGTGATGACTAGCATAGCATATCATGATTGCATAATTAGAATGAATGTAAGTGTTTAATTATTTATTCATTTCATGAACCATTGATCATAATTAATGTACACTAAAATCCCTTCATTACGAAATCCCAATCTTAGCTAGGGTCATGGATTTGTTAAACCCTAATATGCTTCAATTATATGTCTATATCTCAATTCTAATTCTTGATAAAATTGATTCCTACTAGAAATCCTTTCTAGTGAATCTTTACTACCTTGGCCAAGGATTTGATTATCAAGAATAATAAGATAGTATAGGATTTCTTCCTTGTTTATTCAAGTTAATAAATTCTCTCTTGGAGATTACTTACCTCCATACATAACTAGTTAGAACTATCACATACCATATACCTATACTTGAATAGCATTAGTATGTAAATAGTAATAAATTCTAACTACTAATGAATGAGATACAGTGTCCCACAAGTCAAAAGACTATATGTATAATTACGGCCTAGATGATGATTTATTGACTAGTAATAAAACTCCATATTATCATCATCTAACATCACAGTTCAACTATTCATTATATGAATATCCACATGTTTATATTAATAATATTTGTCAAACAAGATGATACTCACTGTCTCTATAATCATAGGTATCGCATACTGATTATAGATTATAAACAGAGATGATGGTCTTCCAAAATTAATGATTCCTAGTCACTAATCCTATGGCCATGAACATTTCAAAGTATTTATTTAAGAGCGATTTGTCATCCATATTCTTAACACTTGAGAATAGATCCTCTTTTAAAAATACTTATGAACTAGAAATATATATTTAATATAATAGAATAATTTCATTTACAAATATATATTTCATTACCATTTAGGGATAATGTTTACATTCACATAACATATACATAGCTCTAGGGCATATACTATAACAATCTCCCACTTGCACTAGAGTCAATAAGTGCAATATCTAAGTCCTATCTTCTTAAGATGAATTTCTAATTGTTGCTAACTCATTGCTTTAGTGAGTGGATTTGCTGTATTTTCAACTAATGCTATTTTCTGTATAGCTATCTCCCCTTTCCCAATTATTTCTCTGATAATATAATAGCATCTTTCTACGTGTTTAGATTTTTTGTGAGACCTTGGTTCCTTTGCTTGAGCTATAGCTCCATTATTGTTACAGTAGAGAGGAAATGGTAGGAACCACTCCAAGTTTTGTTACTGATAGGAATCCAATAGCCTTGCCAGAAGTATACAAAGATATGCAAAAAAAGGAATTCAAGAAATAGATATGCACAAAAAGGAATTCAAGAAGTCTCCTCAAAATGATGAGGCGTCGTGCACACAATGGGCTAGGTTTCCTATGCTTTCTATTTTCAAATTTAATTATTTTACTTTAGTTTTTGATATTTTTGGGCCCTTATCAATATGATATAAGCCCATGTTCAATTAAATTAAGTTTGCTTGTGTAATTAATAAGTTTTGGGCCTATTTACTTTAGGTTTAAAGCCCAAAACGAGTTTAGAATTATTCTTGTTTATAAGTCAATTTATTTCTTATTTAGGAGTCCTTAATTGGAAGATTTCCTAATCCTTAGCTAAGTCCAAACTAGGATTTATTTAACACTATAAATATTTAACTATTCTATCAATAAAAGATAAGTTGATTTTCCCAAATTTAAGCTTAAGCTTGTGAGAGTTTTCGCAAATCTAGTTCTTGGATTAGAATAAAAAAAACCAAACTTTCAAAGTTAATTACTTTACTTATTCACAACATACCAAGGCTCCTTGACACAGGTTCATCATTAAGTTGAGTTTTTTCCTTGCAAACTTGATTTGGCTTTCCAACAGAGTCGCTTCCAAGCTTAAAGGTATTGGTCTCAAAGTAGGTCGTTTGAGATTCGTATTAATTTGGTATCAAAGCTTTGGCTCTAAATCAGGTTATATCTTTTCATTTTGTTTATGTTTTCCGTTTTTGTTTATTGTTCTTATTTTCGTCTATTTCTCATTTTTGTTAAATTCCTTTGTTTTCATTTTATTAATTTTGTTCTCTTTTTTTTAGGTCAGAAAAAAAAAAAAAAAAAAAGGCCCACCTGTTCTGTTTGTGTCTTTTATTTTCTTTGCTTCCTATCTTATTTGTATCATTTGTGTTTGTCCAAAAAAAAAAAAAAAAAATCAGTGTTGGGAGATCAAACTCACTCCAAACCTACCTTTTAAAGCAATTCAAAATCAAGAGAAGAAGGTGGAGGATTTTGCCCGAACAAAATTTGAAGACTTCAATTCGGTTGGTTTCTTGTTTTAATCTTCAACTTGTTTGTTAATTTTATTTTTGTTCTTTTGATTCATTGCTATAAAAAAAAAAAAAGGGAAAAGAGAAAAGACAGAATCAGACAAAAGAAAAGAAAAAAATTATAATCAGCCAAGAAAAGAAAGAAATCTCGGCAAAATCAGAATTATATAGGATATATATGGTGTTTGTTTCAATTTCTAGAGTGGAAAGGAAAAAAGAAGCTCACTGAAATTCTAATCAATTCAAGGAGAATCTAAGATTTCAACATATAAACAAGGAGTTTGACTAAATCAAGCCTACCTTCCAAAACAAGTTAGGATTTGTTTCCAATTTTGGTTTGAGTTTCCTGTTCCCATTCTGATTTTTTTTTTTTATTTATTCCTTTTTGTTTTCCTTAAGTTATCTTTATTTCCTTTCATTTTTCAATCCTAATCCTAGACCTATCTACTTTTCCTTCGTATTTTCAACTTGAAAATTCAAAAAAAAAATTTTTTGCTAGTATTGAGAAAGTTGTATTTTTGACAATTTTGAGTACATAGTTCAAAAGACAATGGGGCCAACGATCGAACTCAGTAGCTTTGCTTGTGATATCTGCTGTTTTTCAGCCAAATTCCATCGTTTAGGCCTTAAAATTCGCATTTTTTACTTTTTCGGTAAGTTTAGTTTTGTTATAACTTTCTATAGAGAACTCCATTTTGAGTGTCGTCAATTATGTTCTTCTCGTCTCGTTATCTATTTTATTTTCTGTTATTTTTATAATTTTTCAGTTTTTGGCAAAAGTTCATGTTTGGTGTCGTCTCGCTACTGTCGAAATCTTCTTGGCTTATTAGTTCAAGTATCCTCATTTTTGTTTTGCCTTAAAATTGTGTCAGGTTTTTGATACAAATACCAAGTATATTAAATTTGAGACCCAATTATCTTTACGCTTGGAAGCAACTCCTTAGAAAGCTAAATCAAGTTTTCTCCAAGTTCGCAATCCAAATCCAACCTGTGATAGAGCACCTTAGAATATGATCACCTTTGGATGATGATCTCTGCAACACAATACCAACTCATGAAAGAGAACCTTAGAAAAAATACGCATGAAGTAATTAAAGTTGATTGTATGAACTTGATTCAAGCAAGAATCAAAACCAAGAGATCACACTCTTAAGAAAACTAAATTTATTGATCATAACTTAACTTCTTTTTACATGAATGGTTGAGTTTATATAGAGGCTCAACCCTAAATTAGAATCAACTATGGAATAGGAAATCTTCCTATACAAGGATTGAAGATTCCTAAGTAGAAACTAATTCCTAAATAATAACTAAGCGAGAACTGAATTATAAAACAAGTTAGGAATCCTTCCTATACAAGAGAAGCTATTTCCTAACTAGAAACTAAAATCTAATTAATTAAACTATAAAATTCAGATGGGCCTTTGACCTAACATAAAATAGCCCAAAACTAATTAAAACATGAAAATAAAGTAGTTTAAACAACTCTTGGGCTGTATACATAACATAGGTAGCCCAAACACTGAATAAAACATGATAAATTGAATTTGAAAAGCCCAAATATGGAAGGTCCAATTTGAATGAAGAATGGCAGCCTTGTAAACATTTGAATAGATTAGGCCTAAGCAAATTGGAATATAATTTGGCCTCTTCATTTTGACATTGGGCTTGAATAGATTGATTAAGCCCTTGAAGCTTGTTTAAATACAATTGGATCCATATGCAAAGCTCATGATCCAAATATCCTTGATTGATTTATAAGAAACTTCATACAACCTTATTTTCATCTTGAATGATTCATCAATCATGCACAATGGTTGTATTGCATGCCTTTGTAACCTATCCTGATGGAAATGACAATCTTGAAGAACCTTCTTGAAATCTTTATCATGCATGTATTTGTGAGCTTCTTGCAAGGTATATGGATGCTCATTAGCAAATGTGGAAGAAGATAATGAGGCTACAATGGCAAGGTTCCTCAATGGGTTGAATAAGGAGATTGCAAATGTGATTGAGCTACAACCATATATGGAGCTTGAAGACTTGCTACATCTTGCTTTGAAGGTTGAAAAGCAATTGAAGAAGAAAAGCAATCGGTTATCTATCTCTTGTAATGCACCATTCAAATTAGATTGGAGAAGAGATGACAAGGCTTTTCCATCCAAGCCTAAGGCTAATTCCAAAGAAGCTCTAAGGATGCCCATCCCAAGCAAGGACAAAGATAAAGCCACGTCTTCTAGTTCTGGAAATATTATATGCTATAAATGTCAAAGTGCAGGTCATTACAAGAAGGATTGTCCAAACAAGAAGATAATGTATATGCAAGATAGGGAGTGCTATTTGGCTAGTAAAGAAGAAGCTGAAGAAGAAAGAATGCCACCTCTTGAAGATGCAAGTGACAAAGAGGAGGACAATCTACTTGAAATAGCCAAAGGTGGGAGGTCTTTTGTTATAAGGAGATCGTTGAACATGCAAGTCCAACATGATGATAATGTGCAACAAAGGGAAAATCTATTTCAAACAAGATGTATTGTACAAGATAGAGTTTGTGATGTAATCATAGATGGGGGTAGTATAACCAATATTGCAAGTACTACTTTTGTTGAGAAACTAGGATTACCTACTACTAAGTATCGTCACCCTTATAAATTGAAATGGCTTAATGATTATGGGGAAATCAGGGTGACAAGGCAAGTTCTAGTAGCTTTCAAGATAGGTCGATATAATGATGAAATTTTATTTGATGTTGTGCCTATGCAAGCAGGTCATCTATTGTTGGGACGCCCTTGGCAATTTGATAGAAGGGTGATGCTTGATGGCTACACCAATCACTACACTTTTGAAAAGGATAGGAGGAAGATAACTCTTGCACCACTTTCACCTAGAGAAATTTATAAGATTGAGTTGAGAAGAATTCAAAACGAAAGAGAAAATAAGAGTGAAGAAAAGAGTGTGAATGGAGAAGTTTCAGAAGAAAAAGAGAGTGCTAAAGTAAAAAAGAAAAAACTCAAGCCAAGAAAGAAAAAATTTGGAGGAAAGAAAAAGAAAGAGTGATGATTTGAATAAAGAAAAACAAGTTTGTATGAGTAAAAAAGAAAAGAGGGCTTTGAGTACTAACAAACTTACTTTTTCTTTGTCTAGTTTTCTTATTTCTTTCTTTTAGGATTTCAAGGAAGGATTGTCATGGAGCAAATGAGATGTAAATTCTATAAATAATACAATCCTAGTAACCAAGGAGAAGGGAGTTAAGATAGGAATTATTTTTGGAAAAACTTGCTTACATGTGTTGATTGTACAAGTTCCTATCTATTGGCATAGAGCTTTGAGCTTCAACGAAATAGCCCTTAAGTTGCAATTTCAAGGTGAGTATTGTGATACCTTTTGAAATTTTAATTCTAATATTTGGTTCCTTCATATAGGTAAAGATTCAAGGTCGAATCATTTTAAGGAGGGATGGAATGATGAGAATCAAGATGCATTCAAAGAATCCTACAAATATTTGCAAGTTAAAGATTTCAAGAAGGTTCTTTAAGATTGTCATTTCTACCAAGATAGCCTCCAAAGACATGCAATCCAACCATTGTACATGATTGGTGAATCATCCAAGAAGAATATGAGATTGCATGAAGTTTTCTACAATCCAATCAAGAAAATTTGGATCACAAGCTGTGCATATGGATCCAATCATATTCAAGGAAGCTTCTTAGATTTTATCAACATATTCCAACCCAATGCCAAAATGAAGAGATTAAAACACATTCCAAGTGATTGGAGTCAAATACATGAGGATTCAGGCATAAAACATGGCCATGAGATGAAACTGCATAAAAGCTAAAAATTGGCAGTGTCGCGCCTGCGACGGGTGTCGCGCTCACTATGATTGCAGATTGAAAGCTCTTTGTTGCGAGCATGACCTCGTTGTGAGTGTAATGAGAACCTGAGTTGTGTAATTCATTTTATTTTCTTATTTTGTTTATTTTACTTTAATTTTAGATGTTTTTAGGCCCCTATCAATATGATATAAGCCCATAGTCAATTAAATTAGGTTTGCTTATGTAATTAATAAGTTTTGGGCCTATTTATGTTAGGTTTAAAGCCCAAAAGGGATTTAGGTTTATTTCCTATTTAGAAATTAGTTTAGGAATCTATTTCTAACTAGGAAACTTCAATCCTTGTTTAGGAAGATTTCCTAGTCCTTAGCTAATTCCAATTTAGGGTTGAGCCTCTACATAAACTCAACCATTCATGTGAAAAAAAAGTTTATGATCAATAAAAATTTATTTTTCTTAAGAGTGTGATCTCTTGGTTTTGATTCTTACTTGAATCAAGTTCATACAATCAAAGCTAATTACTTTGTGCGTATTTATTCCAAGGTTCTCTTTCACGAGTTGGTATTGTGTCGTGGAGATCATCATCCAAAGGTGATCATATTCCAAGGTGCTCTATCACGGGTTGGATTTGGATCGCGGACTTGGGGAAAACCACTTCCAAGGAGTTGCTTCTAAGCGTAAAGATAATTGGGTCTCAAATTTAATATACTTGGGCTTTGTATCACTATAATTATTAGCTGTCTAGGAATCAATTTCTAACTAGGAAATTTTTATTCTTGTTTAGGAAAGATTCCTTAGTCTATGTTTTATTCCCATTTAGGGTTGAGCCTCTATATAAACTCAACCATTCATGTAAAATGGAGTTAGATTTTGATAAATAAAAATTCAGTTTTTCTTAAGAGTGTTATCTCTTGTTTTTTATTCGTGCTTGAATTAAGTTCATAAAATCAAAGCTAATTACTTTGTGCGTATTTATTCCAAGGTTCTCTTTCACAAGTTGGTATTGTGCTGCAAAGATCATCATCCAAAGATGATTATATTCCAAAGTGCTCTATCAAGAGTTGGAATTAGGTCGCGGACTTGGGGAAAATCTTATTTAGCTTTCCAAGGAGTTGCTTCCAAGCGTAAAGCTATTGGATCTCAAGTTTAATGTACTTGGGTTTCATATCAATTTGGTATCAAAGCTTAGGCTCTAAATAAGGTTATATCTTTTCATTTCATTTGTATTTTTCATTTGTTTTTTTTTTTTTTTTTGTATTTGTCTGTTTTCCTTTTTGTTAAATTCCTTTGTTTTCACTTTGTTAATTTTGTTTGCTAATGTTTCAGGTCTAAAATTCAAAAAAAAAAAAATTCTAAAATTGTCTACCTTTGTTAGTGTCTTGTTATCATCTTCTTTAGTTTATCTCTTTGTTTCCTACATTTTCGTATTATTTTTGTTCCTTTTTCTCTTCTTTGTATTTCATCAAAAATCAAGTGTTGGAAGGTCATACCTATTGCAATCATTCAAATTCAAGAAGTTAAGAAGGAAGGAATTAGTTCCTAAATTGTCAAATTCAATTTGGTTTGAATCTTTGTACTTGATCTTCAATTTATCTTGTTAATCTTTAGTATTTGTCCTTAAAATTACTTGCTGCAATTGAACTTAAAAAAAAAAAAAAAAGAGTAAAGAAAATCAGAATTTAGAAAAAGCAAAAAAAAAAAAGAATAAAAAAAAAAGAAGGAAAATTCGTCCAAAAAGAAAAAAGAAGCAAAAAGGGTTGAAATCTAACTTTTTGGAGTATTTATAGAAGTGATTTAGTTCCTAGAATGAAGAGGACAAGGCAAGAAGCTGATTTTCAAGATTATATAAGGAGAATCAAAGATTTTAGCATTCTACAAGGAATTTGACCAAAGTCTAAGCATCCTTCCAAAACAAGTTAGGATTGGTTTCTTACTCCTTTCCAAATTTTGATTTGACTTTTCTAATCCTATTTTCATTTTGATTTCTTATTTCCTTATTCGTTTTGGTTTTCTTTTTGTATTTAATTAATTTCAATCCTTATTCATGTCTTTTTAGGTTTCCTAATCCCATCAAGATTCCTATATTGTTTTTCTAGTCTATAAGGATTTCTAGTTCTTGTTTCATTGAGTCTTTAAACTTTGGATTTATTCACATTGTAATTTAGTAAAAATTGTATTAATTTGATTTTTGCAACTAATCTTGGTAAGAAATTTAGTGGACAAAGGCTAAGTATGAGCATATCTAGAGAAAATCCATTAATTGCATGTAAAACTAAACACGAGTGAACTTGAGTGTCAAAACTACTTGAGTGAAACACGTGAGGGAGTGAAGTGAGGAAACTATTCTCTACTTTACTAACTTTGTTTTGCAGCTTCAACATGAGTGGAACCCAAGGGAATCCACATGGGGAACTAGATAAATTCCAAGCCTTGCATGACTTACTCCAAGCTATGGAGAGAAGGAATAATGATAGATGGGATCAAATGGAGCAAAGAAGCAATGAAAGGATCAAAAGATTAGAAGTTTCAGTTACAAGAGGACAGTCACCTAATGCTCCTTGGCAAGCTAGGTGAATCTAAAGAAGAGTTTGGAATGAATATGAGTATGAAATCGAGTCCCTTGGTGATAATGAAGAGGAAGAAGAAGTAAGGCCAAGAGCTAGACAAGATAATAGCAATGGTTGAATAAAATTGAAAATTCCAACATTCCATGGAAAAATAGCTCCTGAAGCATACTTGGATTAGGAAAAGGAGATTGAATTGGTATTTGATTATCATAACTACACCGAATCCAAGAAGTTGAAGCTTGTTGTGGCTATATTCAATTGATATGCCATTACTTAGTGGGATGATACCAAGCAAAAGAGGAGAAGAAATAGAGAAAGACCTATAGAAGAATGGAGGGACTTAAAGGCAATCATAAGAAGGAGATTTGTACCAAGCCACTACTATAGGGAGCTGTACAATCATCTTTAAAACCTATCTCAAGGGTCCAAATGTGTTGAGGAATACTCAAAGAGATGGAGGTAGCCCTGATTTGAGCAAATGTGGAAGAAGATAATGAGGCTACAATGGCAAGGTTCCTCAATGGGTTGAATAAGGAGATTGCAAATGTGGTTGAGCTGCAACCATATATAGAGCTTGAAGATTTGCTTCATCTTGCTTTGAAGGTTGAGAAGTAATTGAAGAAGAGGAGTACCGATCAGCTATCTATCACCTATAATGCAACATTCAAATCAAATTGGAGAAAAGATGAGAAGGCTTTTTCATCCAAGCCTAGAGCCAATTCTAAGAAAGCTCCAAAGATGCCCATCCCAAGCAAGGACAAAGGTAAAGCTACACCTTCTAGTTTTGGAAATATCATATGCTTTCAATGTCAAGGTGTAGGTCACTACAAGAAAAATTGTCCAAATAAAAGAACAATGATCATGCTTGATGGGGGAGTACTATTTGGCTAGTGAAGAAGAAGTTGAAGAAGAAAGAATACCACCTCTTGAAGATGCAAGTGACGCAAAGGATGACAACCAACTAGAAATAGCCGAATGTGGGAGTTCTCTTATCACAAGGAGATCATTGAACATGCAAATCCAACATGATGATAATGTGCAACAAAGGGAAAATCTGTTTCAAACTAGATGTCTTGTAAAAGATAGAGTTTGTGATGTAATCATAGATAGTGGTAGTGTAACCAATGTAGCAAGCACCATTTTAGTTAAGAAACTAGGGTTACCTACTACTAAGCATCCTCACTTGATACGAACCCCAAGTATATTAAACTTGAGACCCAATATCTTTACGCTTGGAAGCAACTCCTTGGAAAGCTAAATCAGATTTTTTTCCAAGTCCGTGACCCAATTCCAACCCGTGATAGAGCACCTTGGAATATGATCACCTTTGGATGATGATCTCTGCAACACAATACCAACTTGTGAAAGAGAACTTTGGAATAAATACGCATAAAGTAATTAGCTTTGATTGTATGAACTTGATTCAAGCAAGAATAAAAAATAAGAGATAACACTCTTAAGAAAAACTGAATTTTTTATTTATCAAAATCTAACTCCATTTTACATGAATGGTTGAGTTTGTATAGAGGCTCAACCCTAAATAGGAATAAAACATAGACTAAGGAATCTTTGCTAAACAAGAATTAAAATTTTCTAGCTAGAAATTGATTCCTAGACAACTAATAACTATTGGTTTAACCCTAAATTAGAATAAAACATAGACTAGGGAATCTTTCTTAAATAAGAATTAAAGTTTCCTAGTTAGAAATTGATTCCTAGACAACTAATAATTATAAGTTCATCCTAAATTGGAATAAAACATAGACTAGGGAATCTTCCTAAACAAGGATTGAAGTTTCCTAGTTAGAAATTGATTCCTAAACAAGAAATAAATCTAAACTCGTTTTGGGCTTTATACCTAACATAAATAGGCCCAAATCTCACTAATTACATCAGCACACTTAATTTATTTGAACTTGGGCTTATATCATATTGATAGGGCCCAAAAACATCAAAAACAAACTAAAGGCCTACATGCCCGTGTTTTGTCCTTCATCCACTTGAATCATTGTCACCAAACTTTGATTTGATTCTTGAATCCCCATTTTGATGAATGATTCATTCTTGCATTCTTGAATGGTGGCAAGATCATTCCACAAGCCTTGAATCATCCCATTTAGTGTTTCCTTGAATTTTTTTATTCTTGCTCTTGTAATGGGACCATCCCTTTGTATGCTTTGTTGTTTGCATCATTCCCTCCCTCGTCAAGATGATTCATCCACGAATCTCCAACACCTACATCAAAAGGAGAAAGATCACTAATATTAAAGGTAGCACTCACATTATACTCACCAGGTAGGTCCAGCTTGTATGCATTGTCATTGATCTTCTCAACTACTTGAAAGGTCCATCTCCCCTTGGATGAAGCTTTGTCTTCCTTTGAGTTGGAAATCTTTCTTTTCTCATATGCACCCAAACCCAATCACCTGGTTTGAATACAACACGCCTCCTTTCCTTATTCACTTGGCTTACTATTTGTTGATTTTTCTTCTCAATATTCTTGCTCACCTCCTCATGTAGTTTCTTCACCAAATCTGCCTTTCTCTTCCCATCCAAACTACTCCTTTCATTACAAGGTAAAGGCATTAAATCCAAAGGGGTTAGAGGATTAAAACCATAAACAATTTCAAAAGGTAAGAAACTGGTAGTAGAATGCACAACTCTATTATAAGCAAACTCAACAAATGGAATGCATTCTTCCCAATTCTTTAAGTTCTTTTGGACAATAGCACGGAACAAAGTTCCTAAAGTCCTATTAACAACTTCAATTTGACCATCAGTTTGTGGATGACAAATAGTAGAAAACAACAATTTGGTTCCCATTTTACTCCATAAAACTTTCCAAAAATGACTTGGAAACTTAACATCCCTATCACTAATAATAGTTTTAGGAATGCCATGCAAACGTACCACTTCCCTAAAGAATAAATTAGCAATGTTGGTGGCATCATCAGTTTTATTACAAGGAATGAAATGTGACATTTTGGAAAACCTATCAACCACCACAAAGATAGAATCTTTCCCTTTTTTTGATCTAGGCAACCCTAAAATAAAATCCATGGAAATATCAGTCCAAGGGCTACTAGAAATAGGTAAAGGAGTGTACAAACCTTGATTCAAAACTTTAGATTTATCTTGCTTGCACACAACACATCTATCACAAATTCTATGCACATCCCTTTTCATTTTAGGCCAATAGAAGTGTTCATGTAAAGTATCTAAAATTTTAGTGATGCCAAATGTCCCATTAACCCTCCCCCATGTGCCTCCTTAACAAGCAGTTCTCTCATAGAACAAATAGGTATGCAAAGTCTATTTTCTTTAAACAAAAACCCATCCATTCTATAGAATTTACCAAATGCAACTTTCTCACTTGCTTTGAAAATGCTAGAAAAATTAGAATCATCAACATACAGAGATTTAATATTTTCAAACCCAAGCATTCTTGCATCCAAAGCATTAAGTAAAGCATACCTTCTTGATAGTGCATCAGCCAAAATGTTCTCCTTACCTTGCTTATATTTGATCACATATGGAAAGGTCTTAATGAACTCAACCCATTTGGCATGCCTCTTGTTCAACTTACCTTGCCCCTTTAGGAATTTCAAGGATTGATGGTCGGTGTGAATTACAAACTCCTTAGGCCAAAGGTAGTGTTGCCAAGTCTCCAAAGCTCTAACCAAAGCATAGAGCTCCTTGTCATAAGTGGGATATTTCAATGAGGCACCATGTAGCTTTTCACTAAAATAGGCAATTGGCCTTTTTCCTTGCATAAGGACAGCCCCAATACCTACACTTGATGCATCACACTCAATCTCAAAAATATCATTAAAGTTAGGCAAAGCAAGAATGGATGCCTTACATAGCTTATCTTTCAATGAATTAAATGCATCTTCTTGTTCTTTTCCCCACTTAAAAACACAATTCTTTTTAATTACCTCTATTAGAGGTGCAGCTATAGTGCTAAAATCTTTTACAAAACGTCTATAAAAACTAGCCAAACCATGAAAACTTCTTACCTCACTTACCGATGTAGGAATAGGTCAATTTTTGATAGCACTTACCTTTTCTTCATCAACTTCAACACCTTGAGCACTAACCACAAATCCTAAAAACACAATCCTATCTAAACAAAAAGAATACTTTTTAAGGTTAGCAAACAATTTTTCATTTCTCAACACATCAAGCACACACCTTAAATATTCTAAGTGTTTATCTATGCTTTTAGAATAGACAAGAATATCATCAAAATATACAACAACAAACTTACCAATAAAATTTCTGAAAACATGGTTCATAAGTCTCATGAAAGTATTAGGTACATTAGTCTAGCCAAAAGGCATAACTAACCATTCATACAAACCATATTTTGTTTTAAAGGTAGTTTTCCATTCATCACCTTCCTTCTTTGTAATTTGGTGATATCCACTTTTCAAATCAATTTTGCTAAAGATAGCAGAACCATACAACTCATCAAGCATATCATGTAACCTAGGAATAGGATGGCAATACTTTACGGTAGTGTTATTAATTGCACGATAATCAACACACATACGCCAAGAACCATCTTTCTTAGGTACTAGCAAAACAGGCACAGCACATGGACTCATACTTTCTCTAATATGTCCTTTAGCTAACAACTCCATAACTTGCCTTTGAAGCTCCTTTGTTTCCTCGGGGTTACTTCTATAGGCTGGTCTATTTGGAATCGACACATCAGGAATAAAATCGATTTGATGCTCAATACCCCTAATGGGTGGCAATCCATTGGGTATCTCTTCAGGAAAGACATCCTCAAATTCCTGTAAAAGAGAAACAAAAACACTAGGCAAAGAAACATTAAGGTCATTAGTGTTAAAATAAAGCTCCTTGTACATGAGTACAAGTATACTTTTCTTTGAAAACCAAGCTTCCCTAACATCACTTCCCTTTGCATAAAAGTTCACATGTTTCTTTTTATTTTCAACAACTTCTTTTCCCTCATTTTTCTCACTCGAGCTCACTTTCTTTCCTTTCTCAAGATTTTTGCCACTTTTTTCTTTTGCACTCTCTCTTTCTTTTGGTACATCATTTGCACTCTTTTTCTCACTCTTGTCTTCTTTCTCCTTTTGAATTCTTTTTAGCTCATTCTCATAGATTTCTCTAGGTGAAAGTGGTGCAAGAGTTATCTTTCTTCCATCTTTCTCAAAAGTGTAGTGATTGGTCTAGCCATTATGCATCACCCTTCTATCAAATTGCCAAGGCCGTCCTAATAATAGATGACCTGCTTCCATAGGCATAACATCAAATAAAATCTCATCATTATACCTACCTATCTTGAAAGCTGCTAGAACTTGCCTTGTTACCTTAATTTCCCCACAATCATTAAGCCATTTTAGTTTATAAGGGTGAGGATGCTTAGTAGTAGGTAACCCTAGATTCTCAACTAAAGTGGTGCTTGCTACATTGGTTACACTACCCTCATCTATAATTACATCACAAACACTATCTTTTACAAGACATCTAGTTTGAATCAGATTTTCCCTTCGTTGCACATTATCATCATGTTGGATTTGCATGTTCAATGATCTCCTTATGACAAGAGACCTTCCACATTCGGCTATTTCTGGTTGGTTGTCGTCCTCCTCGTCACTTGTATCTTTAAGAGGTGGTATTCTTTCTTCTTCAACTTCTTCTTCACTAGCCAAATAGTACTCCCCATCAACCATGATCATTGTTTTTTTATTTGGACAATCCTTCTTGTAGTGACCTACACCTTGACATTTAAAGCATATAATATTTCTAGAACTAGAAGGTGTAGCTTTACCTTTGTCCTTGCTTGGGATGGGTGTCTTTGGAGCTTCCTTGGAATCGGCTCTAAGCTTGGATGAAAAAGCCTTGTCGTCTTTTCTCCAATTTGATTTGAATGTTGCATTGTAAGAGGTAGATAGCCGATTGGTACTCCTCTTCTTCAACTGCTTCTCAACCTTCAAAGTAAGATGAAGCAAATCTTCAAGCTCCATATATGGTTGCAGCTCAACCACATTTGCAATCTCCTTATTCAACCCATTGAGGAACCTTGCCATTGTAGCCTCATTATCTTCTTCCACGTTTGCTCGAATCATGGCTACCTCCATCTCTTTGAAGTATTCCTCAACATTTTTGGACCCTTAAGATAGGTTTTGAAGACGATTGTACAGCTCCCTATAGTAGTGGCTTGGTACAAATCTCCTTCTCATAATTGCTTTTAAGTCCCTCCATTCTTCTATAAGACTGTCCCTATTTCTTCTCCTCTTTTGCTTGGTATCATCCCACCAAGTAATGGCATATCCATCAAATACAGCCACAACAAGCTTCAACTTCTTCGATTTAGTGTAGTTATGACAATCGAACACCAACTCAATCTTCTTTTCCTAATCCAAGTATGCTTCAGGATCTATTCTTCCATGAAATATTGGAATTTTCACTTTTATTCCACCATTGCTGTTATCTTGTCTAGCTCTTGGCCTTACTTCTTCTTCCTCCTCATTATCACCAAGGGACTTGATTTCATCCTCATCTTCATTCCAAACTCTTCTTTGGATTCGCCTAGCTTGCCTAGGAGCATTGGGTGGCTGTCCCCTTGTAACTAAAACTTCTAATCTTTTGATCCTTTCATTGCTTCTTCGCTCCATTTGATCCAATCTATCATTTGTCCTTCTCTCCATAGCTTGGAGTAAGTCATGCAAGGCTTGGAATTTATCTAGTTCCCCATGTGGATTCCCTTGGGTTCCACTCATCTTGAAGCTGCAAAACAAAGTTCATAAAGTAGAGAATAGTTTCCTCACTTCACTCGCTCACGTGTTTCACTCAAGTAGTTTTGACACTCCAGTTCACTCGTGTTTAGTTTTACACGCAATCAATGGCTTTTCTCTAGATGTGCTCACACTTAGCCTTTTCCCACTCAATCTCTTACTAAGATTAGTTGCAAAAATCAAATTAATATGATTTTTACTAAATTACAATGTGAATAAAATCCAAAGTTTAAAGACTCAATGAAACAAGAACTAGAAATCCTAATAGAACTAGGAAAACAATATAGAAATCCTGATGGGATTAGGAAACCTAATGAGACACTAATAAAGATTGAAAATAATTAAATACGAAAAGAAAAACCAAAACAAATAACGAAATAAGAAATCAGAATGAAAAATCGGATTAAAGTCAAACCAAAATTTGGAAAAGAGTAGGAAAACAATCTTAGCTTGTTTTGGAAGGATGCTTAGACTTTAGTCAAACTCCTTCTAGAATGCTGAAATCTTTGATTCTCCATGTGTATTCTTGACAAATCAGCTTCTTTCCTTGTCTTCTTCACTCTAGGAACTAAATAACTTCTATAAATACTCCAAAAAGTCATATTTCAACACTTTTTGCTTCTTCTTTCTTTTTGGACGAATTTTCCTTCTTCTTTTTTTTTTTTTTTTTTTTTTTTTTGCTTTTTTTTTTAAATGCTGATTTTCTTTACTCTTCTTCTTCTTCTTCTTCTTCTTCTTTTTAAATTCAATTGCAGCAAGTAATTTTAAGGACAAATACTGAAGATTAACAAGATAAATTGAAGATCAAGTACAAAAATCCAAACCAAATTAAAGTTGACAATTTAAGAGCTGATTCCTTCCTTCTTAACTTCTTGAATTTGAATGATTGCAATAGGTATGACCTTCCAACACTTGATTTTTGATGAAACACAGAAAATAGAAATGGGACAAAAATAATACGAAAAGGTAGGAAACAAAGAGACAAACTAAAGAAGATGATAACAAGACACTAATAAAGGTAGACAATTTTAGGATTTTTTTTTTTGAATTTTTTACCTGAAACAATAGTAAACAAAATTAACAAAGTGAAAACAAAGGAATTTAACGAAAAGGAAAATAGACAGAAAAAAAAAGAAACGAAAAAAATGGAAAATACAAATGAAACGGAAAGATATAACCTAATTTAGAGCCTAAACTCTGATACCAAACTGATACGAACCCCAAGTATATTAAACTTGAGACCCAATATCCTTACGCTTGGAAGCAACTCCTTGAAAAGCTAAATCAGATTTTTTTCCAAGTCCGTGACCCAATTCCAATTCTTGATAGAGCACTTTGGAATATGATCACCTTTGGATGATGATCTCCGCAATACAATACCAACTTATGAAAGAGAACCTTGGAATAAATACGCACAAAGTAATTAGCTTTGATTGTATAAACTTGATTCAAGCAAGAATAAAAAATAAGAGATAACACTCTTAAGAAAAAATGAATTTTTTATTTATCAAAATCTAACTCCATTTTACATGAATGGTTGAGTTTATATAGAGGCTCAACCCTAAATGGGAATAAAACATAGACTAAGGAATCTTTCCTAAACAATAATTAAAATTTTCTAGCTAGAAATTGATTCCTAGACAACTAATAATTATAGGTTCAACCCTAAATTGGAATAAAACATAGACTAGGGAATCCTTCTTAAATAATAATTAAAGTTTCCTAGTTAGAAATTGATTCCTGGACAACTAATAATTATAAGTTCATCCTAAATTGGAATAAAACATAGACTAGGGAATCTTCCTAAACAAGGATTGAAGTTTCCTAGTTAGAAATTGATTCCTAAATAAGAAATAAATCTAAACTCGTTTTGAGCTTTATACCTAACATAAATAGGCCCAAATCTCACTAATTACATAAGCACACTTAATTTATTTGAACTTGGGCTTATATCATATTGATAAGGCCCAAAAACATCAAAAACAAACTAAAGGCCCAGGTACATGCCCATGTTTTGGCCTTCATCGACTTGAATCATTGTCACCAAACTTTGATTTGAGTCTTGAATCCCCATTTTGATGAATGATTCATTCTTGCATTCTTGAATTGTGGCAAGATCATTCCACAAGCCTTGAATCATCCCATTTAGTGTTTCCTTGAATTTTTTTATTCTTGCTCTTGTAATGGGACCATTGGGAAGTTGAATTGGATCCTTGCCTTTGTATGCTTTGTTGTTTGCATCATCACCCTTATAAACTAAAATGGCTTAATGATTGTGGGGAAATTAGGGTGACAAGGAAAGTTCTAGTAGCTTTCAAGATAGGCAGGTATAATGATGAGAATTTATTTGATGTTGTGTCTATGCAAGCAGGTCATCTGTTGTTAGGATGCCCTTGGCAATTTGATAGAAGGCTGATGCATAATGGCTACACCAATCACTACACTTTTGAGAAAGATGGAAGGAAGATGACTCTTGCACCACTTTCACCTAAAGAAATCTATGAGAATGAGCTGAAAAGAATTCAAAAGGAGAGAGAAGACAAGAGTGAGAAAAAGAGTGTGAATGATGTACCAAAAGAAAGAGAGAGTGCAAAAGAAAAAAGTGGCAAAAATCTTGAGAAAGGAAAGAAAGTGAGCTCGAGTGAGAAAAATGAGGGAAAAGAAATTGTTGAAAGTAAAAAGAAACATGTGAACTTTTATGCAAAGAGAAGTGATGTTAGGGAAGCTTGGTTTTCAAAGAAAAGTATACTTGTACTCATGTACAAGGAGCTTTATTTTAACACTAATGATCTTAATGTTTCTTTGCCCAGTGTTTTTGTTTCTCTTTTACTGGAATTTAAGGATGTCTTTCTTGAAGAGATACCCAATGGATTGCCACCCATTACGGGTATTGAGCATCAAATCGATTTTATTCCTGGTGCTTCGATTCCAAATAGACCAGCCTATAGAAGTAATCCCGAGGAAACAAAAGAGCTTCAAAGGCAAGTTAGGGAGTTATTGGCTAAAGGACATGTTAGAGAAAGTATGAGTTCATGTGTTGTGCCCATTTTGCTAGTACCTAAGAAAGATGGTTCTTAGCATATGAGTGTTGATTGTCGTGTAATTAATAACATTATGGTAAATTATCACCATCCTATTCCTAGGTTAGATGACATGCTTGATGAGTTGCACGGTTCTGCTATCTTTAGCAAATTGATTTGAAAAGTAAATATCACCAAATTAGAATGAAGAAAGGTGATGAATGGAAAACTGCCTTTAAAACAAAATATGGTTTGTATGAATGGTTAGTTATGCCTTTTGGCTTGACTAATGTATCTAGTACTTTCATGAGACTTATGAACCATGTTTTGAGAAATTTTATTGGTAAGTTTGTTGTTGTATATTTTGATGATATTCTTGTCTATTCTAAAAGCATAGATAAACACTTAGAACATTTAAGGTGAGTGCTTGATGTGTTGAGAAATGAAAAATTGTTTGCTAACCTTAAAAAGTGTTCTTTTTGTTTAGATAGGATTGTGTTTTTAGGATTTATGGTTAGTGCTCAAGGTGTTAAAGTTGATGAAGAAAAGGTAAGTGCTATAAAAAATTGGCCTATTCCTACATCGGTAAGTGAGGTAAGAAGTTTTTATGGTTTGGCTAGTTTTTATAGACGTTTTGTAAAATATTTTAGCACTGTAGCTGCATCTCTAATAGAGGCAATTAAAAAGAATTGTGTTTTTAAATGGGGAAAAGAACAAGAAAATTCATTTAATTCATTGAAAGATAAGCTATGTAAGGCACCCATTCTTGCTTTGCCTAAATTTAATGATACTTTTAAGATTGAGTGTGATGCATCAGGCATAGGTATTGGGGCTGTCCTTATGCAAGGTAAAAGGCTAATTGCCTATTTTAGTGAAAAGCTTCATGGTGCTTCATTGAAGTACCCCACTTATGACAAAGTGCTTTATGCTTTGGTTAGAGCTTTGGAGACTTGGCAACACTACCTTTGGCCCAAGGAGTTTGTAATTCACACCGACCATCAATCCTTGAAATTCCTAAAGGGGCAAGGTAAGTTGAACAAGAGGCATGCCAAATGGGTTGAGTTCATTGAGAACTTTCCATATGTGATCAAGTACAAGCAAGGTAAGCAGAGCATTGTGGCCGATGCACTGTCAAGAAGGTATGCTTTACTTAATGCTTTGGATGGGTTTGAAAATATTAAATCTTTGTATGTTGATGATTCTGATTTTTCTAGCATTTTTAAAGCATGTGAGAAAGTTGCATTTGGTAAATTCTATAGAATGGATGGGTTTTTGTTTAAAGAAAATAGATATTGCATACCTATTTGTTCTATAAGAGAATTGCTTGTTAAGGAGGCATATGGGGGAGGGTTAATGGGACATTTTGGCATCACTAAAACTTTAGATACTTCACATGAACACTTCTATTGGCCTAAAATGAAAAGGGATGTACATAGAATTTGTGATAGATGTATTGTGTGCAAGTAAGCTAAACCTAAAGTTTTGAATCAAAATTTGTATACTCCTTTACCTATTTCCATGAATTTTATTTTAGGGTTGCCTAGATCAAAAAAAAGAAAAAATTCTATCCTTGTCGTGGTTGATAGGTTTTCCAAAATGTCACACTTCATTCCTTGCAATAAAACTGATGATGCCACCAACATTGCTAATTTATTCTTTAGGGAAGTGGTATGTTTGCATGGCATTCCTAAAACTATTGTTAATGATAGGGATGTAAAGTTTCTAAGTCATTTTTGGAAAGTTTTGTGGAGTAAAATTGGAACCAAATTGTTGTTTTCTGCTACTTGTCATCTATAAACCGATGGTCAAACTAAAGTTGTTAATAGGACTTTAGGAACTTTGTTGCATGCTATTGTCCAAAAGAACTTAAAGAATTGGGAAGATTGCATTCCATTTGTTGAGTTTGCTTATGATAGAGTTGTGCATTCTACTACTGGTTTCTCACCTTTTGAAATTGTTTATGGTTTTAATCCTCTAAACCCTTTGGATTTAGTGCCTTTACCTTATAATGAAAGGAGGAGTTTGGATGGGAAGAGAGGCAGATTTAGTGAAGAAACTACATGAGGAGGTGCGTAAGAACATTGAGAAGAAAAATCAACAAATAGCAAGCCAAGTGAATAAGGGAAGGAGGCGTGTTGTATTCGAACTAGGTCATTGGGTTTGGGTGCATATGAGAAAAAAAAGGTTTCTAACTCAAAGGAAGACAAAGCTTCATCCAAAGGGAGATGGACCTTTTCAAGTAGTTGAAAAGATCAATGACAATGCATACAAGTTGTACCTACCTGGCGAGTATAATGTGAGTGCTACCTTCAATGTTAGTTATCTTTCTTCTTTTGATGTAGGCGTTGGAGATTTGTTGATGAATCATCTTAAGAAGGGAGGGAATGATGCAAACAACAAAGCATACAAAGGCAAGGATCCAATTCAACTTCCTAATGATTCCATTACAAGAGCAAGAATGAAGAAATTCAAGGAAATACTAAATGGGATGATTCAAGGCTTGTGGGATGATCTTACCATAATTCTAGAATGTAAGAATGAATCATTCATCAAAATGGGGATTCAAGACTCAAATCAAAGTTTGGTGACAATGATTCAAGTGGATTAAGGCCAAAACATGGGCATGTAACTAGGCCTTTAGTTTGTTTTCGATGTTTTTGGGCCCTTATCAATATGATATAAGCCCAAATTCAATTAAATTAAGTGTGCTTATGTAATTAGTGAGTTTTGGGCCTATTTATGTTAGGTTTAAAGCCCAAAACGAGTTTAGATTTATTTCTTGTTTAGGAATTAATTTCTAACTAGGAAACTTCAACGTTGTTTAGGAAGATTCCCTAGTCTATGTTTTATTCCAATTTAGGTTGAACTTATAATTATTAGTTGTCTTGGAATCAATTTCTAACTAGGAAACTTTAATTCTAGTTTAAGAAAGATTCCCTAATCTATGTTTTATTCCAATTTAGGGTTGAACCTATAATTATTAATTGTCTAGGAATCAATTTCTAACTAGAAAATTTTAATTCTTGTTTAGGAAAGATTCTTTAGTCTATGTTTTATTCCCATTTAGGGTTGAGCCTCTATTTATACTCAACCATTCATGTAAAATGGAGTTAGAGCAAATAAATAAAAATTCAATTTTTGTTAAGAGTGTTATCTCTTATTTTTTATTCTTGCATGAATCAAGTTCATACAATCAAAACTAATTACTTTATGCATATTTATTCCAAGGTTCTCTTTCACAAGTTGGTATTGTATTGCACAGATCATCATCCAAAGGTGATCATATTCCAAGGTGCTCTATCACGGGTTAGAATTAGGTTGCGAACTTGGGAAAGATCTGATTTAGCTTTCCAAGGAGTTGCTTCCAAGCGTAAAGGTATTGGGTCTCAAGTTTAATATACTTGGGGTTTGTATCAGTATAGAAAAAGCTGCAAGAAGATATATCTTGAAGCAACCCATGGAGTGTACATGTATCACTTGTTAAACAACTTGAAAACAAAATTCAAGAAAAACTAAGAAAAATAAAAAACTTATTCTTTGGTGCTGCTAGATCATATATAAACAACAATTTGATAACAATATGATAAAGCTAGAACAAACTTGACAAAAGGATCAAACCGTATCTTATCAACATAGGATACCACAAATGGTCTAGGCTTTACTCAGAAAATAATAGACACTCAACCATGACATCAAATATAGTTGAGTCACTGAATGCATCTAATAGAGCAGCTCGGGAGCTACCAATTACACCGTTATTAGAGTACCGACAGTCTCTAGTACAAGAATAGACATGCACAAATAGAAACCTTGCCAAATCAACATTAACAAAGTTGTTGACAAGAGGAGAACAAATGCTGAATGAAAACTTCATTCAATCTATAAAATTAAAGGTAAATACATAAAATTATTAGTTATGATTTTATTTTGAGTATATTCCAAGTATATTTTAAGTATATTCTATATATATACGTTCCATATATCAAAAAATTAACCAATTGCACTTACCCATCATCAACTCTATTTTTTAGGTGAAACCCAAAAATGATGAACTATTCCAAGTATTTGAAAATGAAAAATCACATGTCGTCATCCTCAAAGAAAAAAAGTGCACATGCAATCGGTTTCAAATGGATGAATTGCCATGTCCTCATGTAATGGCAATACTGAAGGATATGAACCAAAATCCTTATGATTATTGTTCAGAATTCTGCACCAAAAATATGTTGCTTGTAACATATGAATCCACTGTATACTCAATAGGAAATGAAAGCACATGGAATGTTCCAAATGAGGTTAAAGACATAAAAGTGCTACCACTACAAGGGAAAGTGAAATCAGAAAGACCTAAGAAGAGGAAATTGAAGTCTGCATGGGAAAATAAAATTAAAATCAAATATGGGAGATGCGGACAACCAGGACACAATAGGAAGACATGTAGAAATCAACCAACAACAAGAGTAAATCAATAGTTCATATATTATTTCAAGTTTTTTTTTTTTTTAAAAATCAACATTAAATACAATTAATAATACTTATTCAAATTTGCCTATTTTTTATATTTTATTTCATTTTATCCAAAGATATAATTATTAATATCCATTATGCTCAAAATATACTTGTAATGAACTCATAATATACTAATATATACTCACATAATAAAAATTCAATTATAAATTAAAATAGACAAATGCATGTCAATAAGTGCATAAAAATGTATCTAGTCTTAATTATAACATGTTCATAAATAAATTTAAAAGCATTCAGTAACATCAAAATTTACTAAAAAATATACTCACAATATACTCAAAATATACTGAAAATATACTCATAATATTCTAAGTATATATTCCAGATATATAAACTCTTATTAAACAATTGCATCATTAAAATTATAAAAATAATGTCCAAAAAAATAATTGATTGAAAAAAGTACATTTATCATATATACCTACAACATTCAAATTTATCAAATTTTGAAGTAAAGTTAATAATATTCAATACACATAAGTATATTGTAAATTTACAATACACATATTCTATTATATAAAATTATATAAAATCCTACAAATTTGATCAACATATATTATAAGTTTTAGTATACTTATAATATACTCAAAATACACTAAAAATAATTTTAAAAATACTCAAACTATACTTAATACCACTGCTAAAAAATTACATCTTTAACATTTATAACCAACTTAGTATCAAATTAAACAATGCCACTGCTATATCTAATAATAAAAGCACAACAGCTACTTGTTCATCATCAAAATTACTCAACAAAATAAAAACATAATAAAATCAGAAATCAACTTTCTTTTCTCTGTTTCTTCTTTGTCCTGTCATTCCCATTGAGCCTGCTGCATCCTTTGGAATCATTATGAAAACCTTTTTCTTGTTTTGAATTTGCATAATTGAATAACAGAACTGCAAGTCTCCATCGATGTTCGTCAATATTGAAACCATCCACTAGTATTTCTTTCCACAAATAAAATACTCGGTAAAGGAACAAACAAAAATACTACAATCACTATAAAAAAATAATAAGTTAAAAATTACAAAATTTAAAAGCATACATAATAATGTAACAAAATGAATAACATAAAATTACCTATCATTTTGTTGTGGCAAATTCTCAACAATTTGAATATCAAATGGATCTCTTAAACTCTTTTTTGCATATACTCTCGCAAAAAAATCAATATCTTTTTGACTAACAAAAAAGTCAAGCATATACAAAAAATGTGGCAAAAGAACACTATATGCTTGAACTTCCTCTTTTGCAATAGAATCACTTCTTGCAGACCTTAATAACTTATACACAAACAAACACCTCTCCTTGAAACTTAAACGATAAAGAATCCAATGTTCTTATAATGAAACATGTATTGAAAATAATACATGATCAACATCAGTCCAAGCAGAGTTGCAAAGCATAAAATACCCAAGAATATACTCAACAACAATATTATCAAAACTAACAACTGAGAAATCTTTCTTGCTATCCAAACAAACTTTATATAAAAGTTTAATTTGATGATCAAATAAAATGTCAGTTGTAGTATACCTAATAGTAGTATTGTTAGAGTATTTTCCCTTTTTCCTCAAATAATAAAATATAACATCCATATGCTGCAAAAACATTACAAAAAAATTAATATAACATTAAACATTAAAATATATGTGGATAATATAAAAAATATCTACAACTACTAAAAATAATTAAAAAACTACAAACTAAAACTCTAACATATAAACAACTTATAGTTTCAGTTAGGCAATGACCATAACTATACAAAGGATAGAATCACATCTTCCAATCAATTTCAGCAACACCAAGCTTTAAAGGTGGTCAAATAATATCATCCGATTCCAAATACATTTTCTTCCTTAAAAATAGCAATAAAAACACAATCATAAAATTAAAAATAAATAAATAAAAACTTTGAAAAAATACCAAAAACTAAATATTATTGTTTCTCTTTTTCAATCCTTTCTCAATCCAACTATCAAATATGCATTGTTTGTTAAACTCAGGGATAGATCCAAAAATATCATCCAATGGTGACAGTTTGTATCTCACAACATCCTTTAGTTTATGTTGCACAACTGCACCTGATACGAAACCTCCAAGAATAAGCCTGAGAACCCCTTTGATTATTATGGACCCCCACAACATTAACTTGAAAACCCCAATAACCAATTTAGTCTCAAACCCTAAGAAAGGTTAGAAAACATATTGCTTAGAAAGATGATCAAAGATCTAGAATAAAGAAAACTTGTTTCTGAATTCTAGATTCGAAACACTCCACAAGAAGATGATCAATCTACTTGAATGTTCCTTAAGCATGTATTCTACACAAGAACACAAAGACAAAAGCAAAACAGCTTTTATGTCTGTTTTTATCATTCATCCATTTTTTCTAAAACACGTTTTTGGCCCCTATATAGCCTTTTCAAGACCTAAAAAACATAAACTAAAATAAACAAACTCAAACTAATGGGCTTTTAAATTAACAAGTTTGGACAGCCCATTATGAAAAATACTAACACATATAATTGCCCCCAATTAACAAGGCTTATTATAACTAAAAAAACAAACTTAAGTAAGCCCATTATGAATTTGGACTTGAGTTAAGTTATAGTGAAATTGAACTGCAATTGTTTCAAAGCCTTAGTGTCTTTGCAACCCATTACAAGTCAAATTCACCAAATCTTGTACATGACAAATTAAAGCTTGTTGAATCTTCTGGGCCTATGATCTAGTTATAGGTCCTTGAGGCATGCTAATTGGATTAGAAACCTCCTGAATTTTTGCCTCCTTGGTCATGCTCATCCTCTTAAAGTTGAATCCTTGGACCTTGGTGTGTAGGCTGCTCCATAACATTTCTAATGATATGGAACCTTCCATATTAAGCCTGAGAACCCCTTTGATTATTACGGACCCCCACAACATTAACTTGAAAACCCCAATAGCCAATTTAGTCTCAACCCCTAAGAAAGGCTAGAAAATAGATTGCTTACGAAGATGATCAAAGATCTAGAATAAAGAAAACTCGTTTCTGAATTCCAGATTCGAAACACTCCACAAGAAGATGATCAGTCTATTTGAATATTCCTTAAGCATGTATTCTACACAAGAAAACAAAGACAAAAGAAAATAGCTTTTAGGTTTGTTTTTATCATTCATCCAAAGTTTTTTTTTTTATTTTATAAAACACGTTTTTGGCCCCTATATAGCCTTTTCAAGACCTAAAAAACATAAACTAAAATAAACAAACTCAAACTAATGGGCTTTTAAATTAACAAGTTTGGACAGCCCATTATGAAAAATATTAATACATATAATTGCCCCCAATTAACAAGGATTATAACTAAAAAACAAACTTAAGTAAGCCTATTATGAATTTGGACATGAGTTTAAGTTATAGTAAACTTGAGCTACAATTGTTTCAAAGCCTTGGTGTCTTTGTAACCCATTGCAAGCCGAATTCACCAAATCTTGTAGATGATAAATTAAATCTTGTTGAATCTTCTTGGCCCATGATCTGGTTATAGGTCCTTGAGGCATGCTAATTGGATTAGAAACCTCCTGAATTTGATCCTTGCCTCCCTGGTCATTCTCATCCTCTTGAAGATGAATCCTTGGACCTTGGTGTGTAGGCTGCTCCATAACATTTCCCCTCTCCTCAAAATGATTCGTCCTCGAATCTAAAGCATCACCTACATCAAAAGGACTCAAATTAGACACATTGAATGAAGCACTTACATTGTACTCACCTGGCAGGTCCACTTTGTATGCATTGTCATTAATCCTTTCAAGTATTTGAAAAGGACCATCTCCTCTTGGGTTCAACTTAGACTTCCTTTGAAGTGGAAACCTTTCTTTTCGAAAAAGCACCCAAACCCAATCTCTAGGCTGAAAAATCATTGGCTTCCTTCCTTTATTCACTCGTGAAGCTACTGTAATATTTTGCTTTTCAATCCTCTCCTTAACCTGCTTATGTAACTTCTTCACCAAATCTGCCTTGGAATAAACACTTACAAATTTGTTAGGTGGTAATAGATTAATAGGAGTGAGAGGATTAAAACCATAAACAATCTCAAATGGAGTGCATTGAGTAGTGCTATAAACAGCCCTATTATAAGCAAACTCCACAAATGGTAGACAATCCTCCTAAGTCCTAATGTTCTTTTCTATGATTGACTGAAGCAAGGTAATTAATGTCCTGTTAACTACTTTAGTTTGCCCATTGATTTGAGGATGACAAGTAGTAGAAAACAGCAACTTAGTACCTAACATCCCCATAACACACGTCAAAAATGGCTCAAAAACTTAACATCCACTAACAATGCTTTTAGGTATGCCATGTAAATGCACAACTTCTTTGAAAAACAAATTAGCTATCAACTTAGCATCATCAGTTTTATGACATGGTATAAAATGAGCCATTTTACTAAATCTATCAACCACAACAAAATACTATCATGGCCTTTCCTAGTTTTAGGCAATCCAAGCACAAAATCCATAGACAAATTAGTCCAAGGTTCACTAGGAATAGGTAATGGTGTATATAACCCATGCGGTTTTAACCTAGACTTAGCCTCCCTACATGTTATGCAATGCTCACAAACCTTGTGCACATCATGCTTCATACCAGGCCAAAAGAAATGTTCTAATTGCATATCATAGGTCTTACTTACCCCAAAATGCCCCATTAAGCCTCCTCCATTTGCTTCCTCAAAATGCCCCATTAAGCCTCCTCCATTTGCTTCCTTAATCAACAATTCTCTCATAGAACACTTAGGAATGCACAATCTATTTTTCTTAAACAAGAAACCATCAAACAAGTAAAAGTCATCTGAAATAGTCCTATTATCACAAGATGCATATATATCACCAAAATCATCATCATTAAGATACAACTCCTTAATATGCTCGAAACCCAACAATTTAACACTAAGAGAATTAAGCAAAGTGTACCTTCTTGATAATACATCAACAACCACATTCTCTTTACCTTGCTTGTATTTAATCACATATGGGAATGTTTCTATGAATTCCACCCATTTGGCATGCCTACGGTTCAGCTTGTCTTGACCCTTCAAATGCTTTAAACTTTCATGGTTAGTGTGTATCACAAACTCCTTAGGCCACAAGTAATGTTGCCATGTTGTAAAGTTCGAACCAAAGCATATAATTCCTTGTCATATGTTAGATACTTCAAGGCTGCCCCACTTAACTTCTCACTAAAGTACATTAGTGGCTTTTGATCTTGCATTAGAATAGCTCCAATCCCTATACCACTTGCATCACATTCAATCTCAAAAGTCTTATCAAAGTTAGGTAAAGCAAGCAAAGCTGCATTACACAATTTATCCTTAAGTTCATTAAATACATGTTCTTGTGCATCACCCCAAACAAATCCAACATTTTTCTTAAATAACTCATTCAATGGTGCAGCTATAGTGCTGAAATCTCTAGTGAATCTCCTATAGAAACTAGCAAGCTCATGAAAGCTCCTCACCTCACTAGCATTTTTAGGTCTCAACCACTCCTTAATAGCCCTAACCTTTTCCTCATCAACCTCAATACCTTGACTAGACACTATGAAACCAAGAAAGTTAACCCTATCCATGCAAAAACTACACTTCTTAAGGTTAGCATACAACTTTTCATGCCTAAGTATGTCTAATACAAGACGTACATGTATAACATGGTCATCCAAATACTTAGAGTAAATCAAAATATCATCAAAATAAACAACAACAAATTTACCTAAGTACTCACGCAACACATGGTTCATCAATCGCATGAATGTGCTAGGTGCATTAGTAAGACCAAATGGCATAACAAGCCACTCATACAATCCATATTTAGTCTTAAATGTTGTTTTCCATTCGTCTCCAACATTCATTCAAATTTGATAATAACCACATTTCAAATTAATTTTGGTGAACAAACAAGAACCATATAACTCATCAGGCATATCATCTAATCTAGGAATAGGATGACGGTATTTTACAGTGATTTTATTGATGGCTCTATAGTCTACACACATCCTCTATGTTTTGTCCTTCTTTGGCAAAAGAATAATAAGAACCGTGCAAGGACTAAGACTTTCCCTCACATACCTCTTAGCTAGCAACTCCTCCACTTGTTTTTGTATCTCCTTTGTTTCAATTGGATTAGTTCTATATGCAGGTCTATTGGGTACGGAAGCTCCAGGAATGAAGTCAATTTGGTGTTCTATGCCTCTAATTGGTGGTAAACCATTGGGCATCTCCTCTAGAAACACATCTTCAAATTCCTGCAAAAGATCAACAAACACACTAGGCAAAGATGGGTTAAGATCATTAGTTGCCAAATATGCCCCTTCATACAAGAGTACAAATACAGGCCGATTGTAGTACAAAGCATGTCTAACCTCACTTGCCCTAACTATCAAACTCACATTCTTTTCTTTTTTCTCTCTAGGTTGAATCTACTCTTTTTTTTATCTTCCCTCTTTCTTTTCACTCTTTTTATTTTCACTCTCTAAAGCATTTTGTTTACTCTCTTTTTCTTTCTTTTTGGCCTTAATTCTTATCCTTTCCATTTTACATTGGTCTTCATACACTTCTTTTGAGGAAAGTGGTGTTAACATTATCTTTCTACCATCCTTGGTAAATGAATACCTATTGAGGTACCCATCATATATAGCCCTACATCACATAACACCTCATCATGATATTTTCCAATTGAAAATGAAATCATGGCTTGCTATTCACCTTTACCTTGCCACAATCATTAAGCCATTAGAGCTTGTATGGACATGAGTGTGGTATAGTAGGCAGCCCCAACCTGTTAATCAAAAGTGTAATTGCTACATTGGTGCAACTCCCATTATCAATTATCACACTACAAGCCTTGCCTTGAACATGACACCTTGTATGAAACAAGTTGTCCCTTTTCTCCTTATGACATTCCTCCTTCAATTGAATACTAAGAGCATGCCTTGTGACCAGCAAATCACCTTTTATTGGCTCCTCTATGCTCCCCTTATTCACTTGGCTTGCTATTTATTGATTTTTCTTCTCAATATTCCTGCACACATCCTCATGTAGTCTCTTCACCAATTCTGCTTTTCACTTTTCATCCAAACTACTCCTTTCATTACAAGGTAAAGGTACTAAATCCAAAGGAGTTAGAGGATTAAAACCAAAAGGTGAGAAACTAGTAGTAGAATGCACAACTCTATTATAAGCAAACTCAACAAATGGAATGCATTCTTCCTAATTCTTCAAATTCTTTCAGACAATAGCATGCAACAAAGTTCCCAAAGTCCTATTAACAACTTTAGTTTGACCATCAATTTGTGGATGAGACGTAGTGGAAAACAACAATTTAGTTCCAATTTTAGTGGCGGCATCATCAGTTTTATTACAAGGAATGAAATGTGACATTTTAGAAAACCTATCAACCACCACAAAATAGAATCTTTCCCCTTTTTTGATCTAGGCAACCCCAAAATAAAATCCCTGGAAACATTAGTCCAAGGGGTATTAGAAATAGGTAAAGGAGTATACAAACCTTGATCCAAAACTTTAGATTTAGCTTGTTTGCATACAAAACATTTATCACAAATTCGTTGGACATCCCTTTTCATTTTAGGTGAATAGAAGTGTTCATGTAAAGTATCTAAAGTTTTGGTGATGCCAAAATGTCCCATTAAACCTCTCTCATGTGCCTCTTTAACAAGCAATTCCCTCATAGAACAAATAAGTATGCAATGTTTATTTTCTTTAAACAAAAACCCATCTATGCTATAGAATTTATCACATGCAACTTTCTCACATGCTTTAAAAATGCTAGAAAAATTAGAATAATCAACATACAAGAATTTAATGTTTTCAAATCCCAACATTCTTGCATCCAAAGCATTAAGTAAAGCATACCTTCTTGAAAGTGCATCAGCCATAATGTTTTCCTTACCTTGCTTGTACTTGATCACATATGGAAAGGTCTCAATGAACTCAACCCATTTGGTATGCCTCTTGTTCAACTTACCTTGCCCCTTGAGGAATCTCAAGGATTGATGGTTGGTGTGAATTACAAACTCCTTGGGCCAAAGGTAGTGTTGCCAAGTCTTCAAAGCTTTAACCAAAGCATAGAGCTCTTTGTCAAAAGGGGGTACTTCAATGAAGCACAATGGAGCTTTTCACTAAAATAGGCGATTTGTCTTTTTCCTTGCATAACAGCCCAAATACCTACACCTAATGCATCACATTCAACTCAGAAATATCATTAAAGTCAGGTAACGCAAGAATGGGTGCCTTACATAGCTTATCTTTCAATAAGTTAAATGCATCTTCTTGTTCTTTTCCCCACTTAAAAACACAATACTTTTTAATTACCTCTATTAAAGGTGCAGCTAAGGTGCTAAAATCTTCTACAAAGCATCTATAAAAACTAGCCAAACCATGAAAACTTCTTACCTCACTTATCGATGTAGGAATAGGCCAATTCTTTATAGCACTTATCTTTTCTTCATTGACTTCAACACCTTGAGTATTAACCATAAATCCTAAAACACAATTCTTTCTAAATAAAAAGAACACTTTTTAAGGTTAGCAAATAATTTTTCCTTTCTCAACACATCAAGCACACACCTTAAATGTTCTAAATGTTCATCTATATTTTTAGAATTTACAAGGATATCATCAAAATAGATAACAACAAACTTACAAATAAAATTTCTCAAAACATGGTTCATAAGCCTCCTGAAAGTGCTAGGTGCATTAGTCAAACCAAAAGGCATAACTAACTATTCATACAAACCATATTTTGTTTTAAAGGCAGTTTTCCATTCATCACCTTTCTTCATTCTAATTTGGTGATTCCACTTTTCAAATTAATTTTGCTAAAGATATGATGAGAATCCATATACTTTACAAGAAGCTCACAAATACATGTATGATAAAGATTTTAAAAAGGTTCTTCAAGGTTGTCATTTCTATCAAGATAGCTTACAAAGGCATGCAATACAACCATTGTGCATGATTGATGGATCATTCAATAAGAAAATAAGGTTGTATGAAGTTTCCTATAAATCAATCAAGGACATTTGGATCATGAGCTTTGCATATGGATCCAATTGTATTCAAGGAAGCTTCAAGGGTTTAATGAATCTATTCAAGCCCAATGTCAAGATGAAGAAGCCAAATTACATTCCTATTTGCTTGGGCCTAATCTATTCAAGTGTTTACAAGGCTGCCATTCTTTATTCAAATTTGACCCTCCATATTTGGGCTTTTCAAATTCAATTTATCATCTTTTATTTAGTGTTTGGGCTGCCTATATTATGTATATAGCCCAAGAGTTGTTTAAACTACTTTATTTCATGTTTTAATTAGTTTTGGGCCTATTTTATGTTAGGTCAAAGGCCCATCCGAATTTTATAGTTTAATTAATTAGATTTCAATTTCTAGTTAAGAAATAGCTTCTTTTGTATGGGAAGGATTCTCAACTTGTTTTAGAATTCTATTCTAGCTTAGTTATTATTTAGGAATTAGTTTCTAATTAGGAATCTTCAATCCTTATTTAGGAAGATTTCCTATTCCATAGTTGATTCTCATTCAAGGTTGAGCCTCTATATAAACTCAATCATTCATGTAAAAAGAAGTTAATGTTATGATCAATAAAAATTTAATTTTCTTAAGAGTGTGATCTCTTGGTTTTGATTCTTGCATGAATTAAGTTCATACAATCAAAGTTAATTACTTTGTGCATATATTCCAAGGTTCTCTTCCATGAGTTCGGTATTGTGTCACGGAGATCATCATCTAAAGGTGATCATATTCCAAGGTGCTCTATCACGGGTTGGATTTGGGTCGCGAACTTGGGGAAAACCTGATTTAGCTTTCCAAGATATTGCTTCCAAGCGTAAAGATAATTGGATCTCAAGTTTAATATACTTGGGGTTCATATTAGTTTGGTATTAGAGCTTAGGCTTTAAATCAGGATATATCTTTTCATTTTATTTGTGTTTTCCATTTTTGTTAAATTCCTTCATTTTTGTCTCGTTAACTCTGTTTGTTCATGTTTCAGGTCTAAAAAAAAAAAATCATTTTACCTTCTTTGATTCGTGTCTTATTTCCATTCATCTCTTTGTTTCTTATCCTATTTGTATTCCTATTCCTTGTTTCATTGGAAGGTCAAAACCATACTTACTTAGGGAACAAATTCGAATTCAAGAAGAAAAGAAGGGAGGACTCACCCAAGCTTGAAGACTTCAAATTTGGTTTGGCTTCTAGGAATTACGTCTATAGGCAAACGTATATACTTGGTCATGAACGGCTTTGACCAAGCTAGTAATCATTTCTCTTTCAGGCTTTATGTTTGGAGTAATTAACACTCTTTGACCCTGTTAAGGGGCCAAATGTCAGCGAATAACAAGGTCCCAATGACATGACAACTGAGTAAAAACAATTTAAAGGAAGCTGAAAAAAAATTAAAAAAGAAAACATATGTTTTTGGCTAGAACATCAATAACTAGGTAATCACCTTTAAAAGAGGACGCTACCTTACACGAGCCAGTGAAATAGGCATGTTAAAACCAATTTCTTTTTCTTTCTTGAACTCTGAGGATATAATTTTTCTCATCAATTAGACAGCTTACTTGGCCACAGCTCTCAAGCCATAAATGAGTCACCACTGGTTTACCAAGAGCAATAGCTTCCAACATATTTCTTGTACGCACAAATTTGTTTGCTATGAAATGTGTGGCATCCATTGAACATGTTGTAATGGAAATGCCAAACCGCGCCAATATCTGTTTGAAAAAGAGAATAAATATGTGAGTTGTAAGTGATCATGCCACTAATAAAAATATAGAAGAATAAAAAAAAGTACCTTTTTCTGTTGCTTGATGGTATGATCATCCAAATGCTGGCTAAACAAAACCTGGACATATGCTATATCTCTTTGCTTTCTCAAATCTTTCCATGTAAAATCAGGTTTTGGCTCTGGGATGCCTAATCTAACAAGCTCTTTTAGAAGAGATGATTTGGGAAGGTTTTTGTTAAATGGTTTCTTGTAACCTCCTTTTCCATCAATTTTCATGAACCAAATAGACAGGGCATTAGCTCCATTTGAATGTCTTGGCAGTTTATGAACTGTTCTTTTCCCTTTAGGGTAGGTCCATGCATTCAACTTTAAAGAACTGGTTAAGTAAGATATCTTTGAACCACCTTGTTCTTGTGGGGTTAGTTTGTTGTTGCTTGCTACCTCGGGTATATTACAGTGCAATTTAGTATTTTTTTCTTCAGCATTCAACACTTGAGATAGCTTGGCAGTTGATGGACTCTTTCTTTTATATGTAATTATACCATCCTTCATGGTATCATTCATCCTTTTCCCTAGATTATGTGGCCCATCTTTAGTCTCCTCCAATTCACCTCCTTTCATCCAATGGCCAGTTTGGTGATTAAAAGCATCCTCTTGTATAAGTTGTTTGCAACATAATGTTGTACTTTTTCTACTAGCATTCAACACTCCTGATGGCTTACCGCCCAAACAACTCCTCCTTCTTTTGTATGTAACTATACCACCCTTCATATAATTCTTCCTTTGCCCTAGATAATCCAGTCCATCTTTAGCTGTTTCCAATGTACCTTCTGTCATCCAACTGCCATTTTGGCAAGCAATAAGCTCCCCTTGTATACATTGCTTGCTAGGCAAAATATTTTCAGATGTAATAGATGAAATCCCATGATTTTCACACTGTTCAGTGTTGTTTTTGGTCATATCTTTCTGTTCCTTTCTTTCATTGTTAGGTTGTTGAGATTTTCTGGTCCAGTGTGCATCTGGGTATGTACTGTTTATCTCATTTAACCTCCTAGTAGAGGATTGACTCTTTTTCCTTTTTGTTGTCATTGCCAATTCATCATCTAACTCCTGATAATTGGAATTCTTCCAAGAAGAACTTGAAGTTCCTTTTCTATAAGAACTCTTTCTTTTTCTTGATGTTCTTGCAGTGCCCTTTAAATTAAAGCAAGCACTCTTCTGAAGGGAAGGTTTTTTGGAATGAATTTTACTCTTTGTTATACCTGTTGAAGAGTCTAAACGCAAGTTTTGAGGACATGGAATAACATCACCAGCACTGGTATCTGTAGGGAGACTATATGATAAGGCTTCCATAGCTTCAGCTGCCATTTGAGTGCTAAAACCAATATCCCACAAATCTGGCGCATTTCTTTCAATGCTACCAATATCCATCTCCTACACCAATTGGACTGTATGCAACTGTTTATTTAGGTTCTTGGTAGAGTTACTTTCAAAATTCCTTCCGGGTGCTTATTCTATCTTGTTTATCTCCTTCAGACTGTTGACTGAGATCCTTGCATCTGAAAGAGGTGAACTTTTGACTTCCGTATGGAGGTTCATCGACTTGTCTTCATAGTTATTATCTGTGCTGCGACCTCCTTCACTGTCAACATGCCTAGCATTCTGATGCCTTAGTGCAGATCTTTGCCGGTGGCCTCTAAGACCAAAAGCTGCATCCATCCTCTTGCTAAAGAAATCAACCCCCCCACAATGATCACTATCAACCCATTCAAAGGTTCCAACTTTTCCAACTTGGGATCTATCTTTGATATGTTTAGCCAAACTTTGACAACCCTTCATACTTGAGATAGGAGAAACCTTCTTCCTCACACCATTTGTAGGCTTAGTACCAGGGGACAAACCCACATTGTTAAGTGAAAGGTAATGATTGACGAAGTCAAGAGCATTTGCTTGGGATGACTCTCTAGGTTCCTCATTGCCAATGTAATTTAACACTGGGCACACTTGATCACATGCAAGCCTTTGAGGAAGATTTTCTCCTTCATCTATGGTTTCATCAACAATCAAGGTTGTTTTTTTTTTTTTTTAAATTAGCCAATTTGCCCCAAGATGATCCAAAAAAATGCAAAAGGGAAAGTATACAAGCAAATAATAAATGATGCTAAATGCTTTTAGTACTAACCTGTACCACTAGCAGAGTCATCAGAAGCCTCTGCCAAGTCTTGCTGCCTCTTTTGTGATTCTATTCTTCCATCTGTTTTAACATTAGATAATCCATTGGCAGCACTAAAAAATTCAGCAGTACAATTATCTTCATCTTCACTGTCAAGGACAATTGCCTCCTCATCGTCAGTTATTTGATGGGGTTTCATATCCTCAATACAATTAGGATAATCAACTACTTGGGTCTCAAGATCAAGTGTCTTCAATTGGGTTTCATCAAAGGAACTATCAATAGCTACTATATCATCCAAGGGTACAGTATCTTGTAACAATTGATGATCATCTTCCAACGCATCCCTGTGTTCCCATTCTAATTTGGCAAGCACAAAAGATCCATATAAATATCAATAAATTATTTTTGTAATATCAAATTCCACAAATGAAATTATTAGACTAATTTTGCACAGGGCAAATATTTGTTCATTTTTACATAAAGAAACTTCAGGAGTAAAGATCGATACACACACACACACAAACACACACACACACACACACACATATATATATATATAAAGGGACCCTCCATAGATTTTTCACAATTAAAATGGAATATCTGTTTTGAATTTTCACGGGTTTATTTAAAACCAGAGAATACCCAACTTTTTGTGATAATAAACATTATTAATTAGAATATAATCTTTATCAAAAAATTGACATATGCGATAGTTCACTTATTTTTCTTTAAATGAAACACAAAAATAAGAAGACAAATTGATTCAAAAACAAAAATTACCTGATGGTGATTGAGATTGAAAGTGAAAGGCTTGGGTTTCAATTTTGCAACCATGATCGGCCATGGAATATTGGAGTTTCTTGGACTACCTATGAACTTTTCACTTCATGAACTACAGGAAAACCAGCTTATAAGGTAGTAAAGTAAATCTCTATGCACAATGATCATGAGAGGGAAAAAGTAAAGTGAAATAGCGGTTCTATAAAAGGAAAGGTAGAGCTGTGGCATTTTAATGGAAGTTTGGGAGGGAAATGAAAATTATATTTGTTCCAATGAAAATTTAATTTAATTCCTTTTTATATTAAAATTAGTCTTTCAAAGCCTCAAAAAAAAAAAAAAAAAGTCTTTTGTACAAACAAACAAGGGCATTTGGTCTAGTGGTATGATTCTCGCAGAGGTCCCAAGTTCAATTCTCGGAATGCCCCTTTTCAAAATTTTCAGTTCTTTTTTTTTATTTTTTAAACTCAAAGGAAGTTGTGGAAAGACGAAAATAACCCTAAATGAAAAAATAATTAAAACTGGGGGCATTCCGAGAATCGAGCTATTTAAATTTTAATTATAGAAAGTAAAAGTAGTTCTATGTGGGCTGCTCAACGTGTAGTGTACGGTAACTAAATTTCTTTTCAATATCCAATATAATGGATTCTTAACCTGACAAAAACGTCCCTTCGCCAAAAATCCCAATCCCAAGGTAATTTCAAAATTGTTTGATTTCTCGTTATCATCCTTCACTGCCTCAGTGGGTTTTTTTTTTTCTTAATCTTTTATTCTTAATGCTAGAGAGTAGAGTCTTGCTTATATATAATTATTGAATTTAATTTTTCGAATCAATATTTTTCTCATATTAATTAAACTATGGTAGTCATATTAATTCAAGCCAACAATTTTTTTTGCAAGGATCATGGTTCAAGTTTGATCCTATACTAGTGCTTAATTCTTGAATTAGAAAATAGTTATTAACCTTAATTATGTTAAATTTTTATTAAGCAAGTTATATGTGTTATATTAAATTAATCAAACATATATTTGATTCTCAGAGCTAGTACTTAGAAGGTATATTCTAAATGTATAAGAGAAAAATATGTATAGCCCAAAAATATTAAAAAAGAAAAGAGTCATATAATAATTACCAATACCCTAATTGATTGAAAAAAAAAAATCTAACAATTACCATTATACAAATAGTGAAATTAACAACATAAAAATTTTAAAAGCTGGCTATTAGGTAATCCATGATATCAAATTGAGAAGTTATATATATGTACAACTAAAAGACTAGTATTATACAGCAGAACATGAAAAGTAATATAAATTTCGTAAAATTAATTTTCTTATTGCTAATTAATTGCAGTATTTGTTGTGGTATGCATTTTTTCTTATTCATTAGTTTAAATTTGGGAAACTTTCTCAAATTCAAGAAACTCATCTAATAAAAAGTATTAGTTTACATTTTTATTTTCGTTAATTTGTTGTAATTTCTTTAATTACTTGTTCGTATTTCTATGGCAGGATTCAAGTACTATACCAATGACAAAAATGAAAGAAGACTACAAACAAAATACTATAATCACTATAAAAAATAATAAGTTAAAAACTACAAAATTTAAAAGCATACATAATAATGTAACAAAATGAATAACATAAAATTACCTATCATTTTGTTGTGGCAAATTCTCAACAATTTGAATATCAAATGGATCACTTAAACTCTTTTTTGCATATACTCTCACAAAAAAATCAATATCTTTTTGACCAACAAAAAAGTCAAGCATATACAAAAAATGTGGCAAAAGAACACCATATGCTTGAACTTCCTCTTTTGCAATAGAATCACTTCTTGCAGACCTTAATAACTTATACACAAACAAACACCTCTCCTTAAAACTTAAACGACAAAGAATCAATGTTCTTGTAATGAAACATGTATTGGAAATAATACATGATCAACATCAGTCCAAGCAGAGTTGCAAAGCATAAAATACCCAAGAATATACTCAACAACAATATTATCAAAACTAACAACTGAGAAATCTTTCTTGCTAACCAAATAAACTTTATATAAAAGTTTAATTTGATGATCAAATAAAATGTCAATTGTAGTATACCTAATAGTAGTATTGTTAGAGTATTTTCCCTTTTTCCTCAAATAATAAAATATAACATCCATATGCTGCACATTAAAAAAAATTAATATAACATTAAACATTAAAATATATATGGATAATATAAAAATATATCTACAACTACTAAAAATAATTTAAAAACTACAAACTAAAACTCTAACATATAAACAACTTATAGTTTCAGTTAGTCAATGACCACAACTATACAAAGGATAGAATCACATCTTCCAGTCAATTTCAGCAACACCAAGCTTTAAAGGTGGTCAAATAATATCATCTGATTCCAAATACATTTTTTTCCTTAAAAATAGCAAAAAAAACACAATCATAAAATTAAAAATAAATAAATAAAAACTTTAAAAAAATACAAAAAACTAAATATTATTGTTTCTCTTTTTCAATCCTTTCTCAATCCAACTATCAAATATGAATTGTTTGTTAAACTCAGGGATAGATCCAAAAATATCATCTAATGGTGACAGTTTGCATCTCACAACATCCTTTAGTTTATGTTGCACAACTGCACCTGATACGAAACCTCCAAGAATAAGCCTCAGAACGCCTTTGATTATTATGGACCCCTACAACATTAACTTGAAAACCCCAATAACCAATTTAGTCTCAAACCCTAAGAAAGGTTAGAAAACAGATTGCTTAGAAAGATGATCAAAGATCTAGAATAAAGAAAACACGTTTCTGAATTCTAGATTTGAAACACTCCACAAGAAGATGATCAATCTACTTGAATGTTCCTTAATCATGTATTATACACAAGAACACAAAGACAAAAGCAAAACAGCTTTTAGGTTTGTTTTTATCATTCATCCATTTTTTCTAAAACACGTTTTTGGCCCCTATATAGCCTTTTCAAGACCTAAAAAACATAAACTAAAATAAACAAACTCAAACTAATGGGCTTTTAAATTAACAAGTTTGGACAGCCCATTATGAAAAATACTAACACATATAATTGGCCCCAGTTAACAAGGCTTATTATAACTAAAAAAACAAACTTAAGTAAGCCCATTATGAATTTGGACTTGAGTTAAGTTATAGTGAAATTGAACTGCAATTTTTTCAAAGCCTTAGTGTCTTTGCAACCCATTACAAGTCAAATTCACCAAATCTTGTAGATGACAAATTAAAGCTTGTTGAATCTTCTTGGCTTGTGATCTAGTTATAGGTCCTTGAGGCATGCTAATCGGATTAGAAACCTCCTGAATTTGATCCTTGCCTCCTTGGTCATGCTCATCCTCTTAAAGTTGAATCCTTGGACCTTGGTGTGTAGGTTGCTCCATAACATTTCTAATGATATGGAACCTTCCAGAATAAGCTTGAGAACCCCTTTGATTATTACGGACCCCCACAACATTAACTTGAAAACCCCAATAGCCAATTTAGTCTCAACCCCTAAGAAAGGCTAGAAAATAGATTGCTTAGGAAGATGATCAAAGATCTAGAATAAAGAAAACTCGTTTCTGAATTCCAGATTCGAAACACTCCACAAGAAGATGATCAGTCTATTTGAATATTCCTTAAGCATGTATTCTACACAAGAACACAAAGACAAAAGAAAATAGCTTTTAGGTTTGTTTTTATCATTCATCCAAAGTTTTTTTTTTTTTTTTTTTTCTAAAACACATTTTTGGCCCCCATATAGCCTTTTCAAGACCTAAAAAACATAAACTAAAATAAACAAACTCAAACTAATGGGCTTTTAAATTAACAAGTTTGGATAGCCCATTATGAAAAATCCCCGAATTAACAAGGATTATAACTAAAAAACAAACTTAAGTAAGCCCATTATGAATTTGGACATGAGTTAAGTTATAGTAAACTTGAGCTACAATTGTTTCAAAGCCTTGGTGTCCTTGCAACCCATTACAAGCCGAATTCACCAAATCTTGTAGATGACAAATTAAAGCTTGTTGAATCTTCTTGGCCCGTAATCTGGTTATAGGTCCTTGAGGCATGCTAATTGGATTAGAAACCTCCTGAATTTGATCCTTGCCTCCCTGGTCATTCTCATCCTCTTGAAGATGAATCCTTGGACCTTGGTGTGTAGGCTGCTCCATAACATTTCCCCTCTCCTTAAAGGGATTCATCCTCGAATCTAAAGCATCACCTACATCAAAAGGACTCAAATTAGACACATTGAATGAAGCACTTACATTGTACTCACCTGGCAGGTCCACTTTTTATGCGTTGTCATTAATCCTTTCAAGTATTTGAAAAGAACCATCTCCTCTTGGGTTCAACTTAGACTTCCTTTGAAGTGGAAACCTTTCTTTGTGAAAAAGCACCCAAACCCAATCTCTAGGCTGAAAAATCATTGGCTTCCTTCCTTTATTCACTCGTGAAGCTACTTTAATATTTTGCTTTTCAATCCTCTCCTTAACCTGCTTATGTAACTTCTTCACCAAATTTGCCTTGGAATAAACACTTACAAATTTGTTAGGTGGTAATAGATTGATAGGAGTGAGAGGATTAAAACCATAAACAATCTCAAATGGAGAGCATTGAGTAGTGCTATGAACAGCCTTATTATAAGCAAACTGTTATGGATCAGCCTACACACCAAGTGGAGCGGATTCAACATCATGAAGATGAGAGAGATCAAGAAGGCAAGGATAAAGTTCAAGAGGTTTCTAGTCCAATCAGTATGCCTCAAGGACCTAGAGCAAGATCTCGTTCTAAGAAGCTTCAACAAGCCTTAATCCATCTTCTACAAGGCTTAGTGAATTTGGCTAGTGAGGGATTGCAAGGACACCAAAGCTTTGGTGCATGTACAGCCCAAGTTCCTCACAACTTAATTCAAGTCCAAGTTACTAATGGGTTTAATTAAGTTTGTAATGGGCCATATTAGTTATGGACTGGTTTTAATTAGTTTTAATAAAATCATATTAGTTCTTAATCTTAGAGTTTGATTTGTCAACTCTTGTCATTAATGGGAACTTGCTCATTAGGGTTTCTTTGTAAAGGCTATTAAAAAGCCTTGGCTGCGTGTTTTTTTGGACAGAATATGATGGAATTATTAAACCTAAAGGCTGTTTGCTTTTATCTTTGTGTTCTTGTGTAGAATACATGCTTTAGGAACATTCAAGTAGATTGACCATCTTCTTGTGGAGTGTTTCGAAATTGGAATTCAGAAACAAGTTTTCCTTATTCCAATTCTTTGATCATCTTATCTAAGCAATCTGAATTCTAACCATTCTTAGGGGTTGTTGCCGAATTGAGTATTGGGGTTTTCAAGTTAATGCTTTGGGGGTTCAAATACATAAAGGGGTTCTCAAGCTTATTCTTGGAGGTTCTGTATCACAAACTCCACAAATGGTAGACAATCCTCCCAAGTCCTAATGTTCTTTTCTATGATTGACTAAAGCAAGATAATTAATGTCCTGTTAACTACTTTAGTTTGCCCATCGATTTGAGGATGACAAGTAGTAGAAAATAGCAACTTAGTACCTAACTTTCCCCATAACACACGCCAAAAATGGCTCAAAAACTTAACATCCACTAACAATGCTTTTAGGTATGCCATGTAAATGCACAACTTCTTTGAAAAAAAAAATTAGCTATCAACTTAGCATCATCAGTTTTATGACATGGTATAAAATGACCCGTTTTACTAAATCTATCAACCACAACAAAATACTATCATGGCCTTTCCTAGTTTTAGGCAATCCAAGCACAAAATCCATAGAAAAATCAGTCCAAGGTTCACTAGGAATAGGTAATGGTGTATATAACCCATGCGGTTTCAACCTAGACTTAGCCTCTCTACATGTTATGCAATGCTCACAAACCTTGTGCACATCATGCTTCATACCAGGCCAAAAGAAATGTTCTAATAGCATATCATAGGTCTTACTTACCCCAAAATGCCCAATTAAGCCTCCTCCATTTGCGTCCTCAAAATGCCCCATTAAGCCTCCTCCATTTGCTTCCTTAATCAACAATTCTCTCATAGAACACTTAGGAATGCACAATCTATTTTTCTTAAACAAGAAACCATCAAACAAGTAAAAGTCATCTAAAATAGTCCTATTATCACAAGATGCATATATATCACCAAAATCATCATCATTAAGATACAACTCCTTAATATGCTCAAAACCCAACAATTTAACACTAAGAGAATTAAGCAAAGTGTACCTTCTTGACAATGCATCAGCAACCACATTCTCTTTACCTTGCCTGTATTTAATCACATATGGGAATGTTTCTATGAATTCCACCCATTTGGCATGCCTACGGTTTAGCTTGTCTTGACCCTTCAAATGCTTTAAACTTTCATGGTCAGTGTGTATCACAAACTCCTTAGGCCACAAGTAATGTTGCCATGTTGTAAAGTTCGAACCAAAGCATATAATTCCTTGTCATATGTTAGATACTTCAAGGCTGCCTCACTTAACTTCTCACTAAAGTACATTAGTGGCTTTTGATCTTGCATTAGAATAGCTCCAATCCCTATACCACTTGCATCACATTCAATCTCAAAAGTCTTATCAAAGTTAGGTAAAGCAAGCAAAGCTGCATTACACAATTTATCCTTAAGTTCATTAAATACATGTTCTTGTGCATCACCCCAAACAAATCCAACATTTTTCTTAACTAACTCATTCAAAGGTGCAGCTATAGTGCTGAAATCTCTAGTGAATCTCCTATAGAAACTAGCAAGCCCATGAAAGCTCCTCACCTCACTAGCATTTTTAGGTCTCAACCACTCCTTAATAGCCCTAACCTTTTCCTCATCAACCTCAATACCTTGACTAGACACTATGAAATCGAGAACGTTAACCCTATCCATGCAAAAACTACACTTCTTAAGGTTAGCATACAACTTTTCATGCCTAAGTATGTCTAATACAAGACGTACTTGTATAACATGATCATCCAAGCACTAGAGTAAATCAAAATATCATCAAAATAAACAACAACAAATTTACCCAAGTACTCACGCAACACATGGTTCATCAATCGCATGAATGTGCTAGGTGCATTAGTAAGACCAAATGGCATAACAAGCCACTCATACAATCCATATTTAGTCTTAAATGTTGTTTTCCATTCGTCTCCAACATTCATTCAATTTTGATAATAACCAAATTTCAAATCAATTTTGGTGAACAAACAAGAACCATATAACTCATCAAGCATGTCATCTAATTTAGGAATAGGATGGCGGTACTTTACAGTGATTTTATTGATGGCTCTGCAGTCTACACACATCCTCCATGTTTTGTCCTTCTTTGGCAAAAAAATAATAGGAACTGAGCAAGGACTAAGACTTTCCCTCACATACCTCTTAGCTAGCAACTCCTCCACTTGTTTTTGTATCTCCTTTATTTCAGTTGGATTAGTTCTATATGCAGGTCTATTGGGTATGGAAGCTCTAGGAATGAAGTCAATTTGGTGTTCTATGCCTCTAATTGGTGGTAAACCATTGGGCATCTCCTCTAGAAACACATCTTCAAATTCCTGCAAAAGATCAACAAATACACTAGGCAAAGATGGGTTAAGATCATTAGTTGCCAAATAAGCCCCTTCATACAAGAGTACAAATACAGGCCGATTGTAGTACAAAGCATGTCTAACCTCACTTGTCCTAACTATCAAACTCACATTCTTTTCTTTTTTCTCTCTAGGTTGAATCTACTCTTTTTTTTCTCTTCCCTCTTTCTTTTCACTCTTTTTATTTTCACTCTCTAAAGCACTTTGTTTACTCTCTTTACTCTCTTTTTCTTTCTTTTTAGCCTTAACTCTTATCCTTTCCATTTTACATTGGTCTTCATACACTTCTTTTGAGGAAAGTGGTGTTAACATTATCTTTCTACCATCCTTGGTAAATGAATACCTATTGAGGTACCCATCATATATAGCCCTTCTATCAAATTGCCATGGTCACCCAAGCAATATTTCTCCAGCATACATAGGCACTACATCACATAACACCTCATCATGATATTTTCCAATTGAAAATGAAATCATGGCTTGCTATTCACCTTTACCTTGCCACAATCATTAAGCCATTGGAGCTTGTATGGACATGAGTGTGGTATAGTAGGCAGCCCCAACCTGTTAATCAAAAGTGTACTCGCTACATTGGTGCAACTCCCACTATCAATTATCACACTACAAGCCTTGCCTTGAACATGACACCTTGTATGAAACAAGTTGTCCCTTTGCTCCTCATGACATTCCTCCTTCAATTGAATACTAAGAGCATGCCTTGTGACCAGCAAATCACCTTTTATTAGCTCCTCTATGCTCCCCTTATTCACTTGGCTTGCTATTTGTTGATTTTTCTTCTCAATATTCCTACACACATCCTCATATAGTCTCTTCACCAATTCTGCTTTTCACTTTCCATCCAAACTACTCCTTTCATTACAAGGTAAAGGTACTAAATCCCCAAAGGAGTTAGAGGATTAAAACCAAAAGGTGAGAAACTAGTAGTAGAATGCACAACTCTATTATAAGCAAACTCAACAAATGGAATGCATTCTTCCTAATTCTTCAAATTCTTTTGGACAATAGCATGCAACAAAGTCCTATTAACAACTTTAGTTTGACCATCAATTTGTGGATGACACATAGTGGAAAACAACAGTTTAGTTCCAATTTTACTCCATAAAACTTTCCAAAAATGACTTAGAAACTTTACATCCCTATCACTAACAATAGTTCTAGGAATGCCACACAAACGTACCACTTCCCTAAAGAATAAATTACCAATGTTGGCGGCATCATTAGTTTTATTACAAGGAATGAAATGTGACATTTTAGAAAACCTATCAACCACCACAAAGATAAAATCTTTCCCCTTTTTTGATCTAGGCAACCCTAAAATTAAATCCATGGAAACATTAGTCTAAGAGTATTAGAAACCCAAGTCGCATTTCCACTGTGTCTGTTAGTTTTGTGAAACCCAAGTTGCGTTTCCACAGTGTCTTGTTTAGCTGAGGATAGGCATTTTTGGACTAGGAGTAAACCGTTGATAGTTATCAAAACCATGGATAGACTCTTTGAAAGTTTGGGTAATTTTACTGGTAGCTCATCTAGCTCAATTGAAAAGAATAATAAAAAATAAAAAAATAAACAAATTCTTATGTTAGAAAATGTAGAAATTTACATAACTGGAAACTTCTAGCTATAAGTTCCTCAGCCATTTATAAGTCTAATACAAATTTTTCTTTTAAGTCTGATTATGTTATCAAGACTGTTGAATAAGCAATTCCAATCCATGAGGGATTTAGCTCATTTAGCCTGTTTTCTCAAGACTTAATGGCAAAGCACCAAGAGAAATATCAATTTCTTCATATTGGAATGGTGCAAGTTGCTCTAAAATTGACAACTAGATTGGGATTAAATACATCTACCATATTGTGCATTCATGATAAAAGGCACAAAAAATTTCATAACTCCTTATTAGGAGTAGTTGAATCAACCTTATTTGATGGTCCGGTATATTTTTCTTGCTATCCAAATTTCACTTTATCTCTTTCTGATCCATACTTATTAAGTGCTCTAATTTGGATATTAAAACAAATGGTTATGACATGCTCCCAGGTTCTGAAAATGTAATTCTTATTCATAGAATTCATTATAAAGCCATGAATTCAGTTGTCCCTAATTTGAGGGAATCATCTACCAAGCTCATCACACCAAAAGGCACTACTGCCTTATTTTTGACAAATCTGTCAAAACATAATTTAATGGTTCCTAAAAATGTTTCTTGGGATTAGGTTAATTTACCTATGCTAGAAGAAGCTGTTCCTGTTAAAAAAGAAGATTCTAGATCAATCTAAGGAATTGTAGAACATAAAAATGGAAATGTCAAGATTTCCTTTTCTAGAAGTAGATTAGTTATATTACAACTAGATAGGAGGTCTTTTTCCAATCTTTCAAGAAATCCTCATTTCAGATCATTCCAACCTCCTAGATCCTCTTATTCAAAGCCAACCATGAAATCACCCTCCTTATTAGGAGTAAAGAAAAGTGCTAAAAGCATAGGACATCCTCAATATAAGTCTGAGGAAGGTCAGTCAAGTCCTACTCATCATACCCCTCAAAGTCCTACTCCTTCTAATATGGGATGTGATAAAGAAAGCATTATGAATCTTGATAGCTTAAATCTAGCTATCATTTTAGTTGATAAAGATCCATTTGATAAATGGTATCTTATTAATTTCTCTGAAAAAGATCAACAAAAATACAAAAATAAATATCAGCTTTATAAAGCTAAAGATGGTATCAAAAATTTTCTTGAGTTTCTTCAACATTATTTTAAGTTATTAGGAAAATCTTATCCAGATTTTTCTGATACTCAGTTTCTTAATACTTTAGAAACTACATATAAAAATTATATTACTCCAAAAGGCAAGCTTATTAAAAGCATTCATCCTCCTGCAACGGAAATTTGTTTCAAAACTGAAAAGGAGAAAGAAATTACTTGCTCTCCTTTTAAGGAGGAAGGGGGATTAGAAGATGTTATCCAGCAAAATAATTTTTCCAATTTATCTCTTGATTAATGGGAAAGCAGTTAACTAGGATAAGAACTCAAATATCCATTCTTAAACAGGTTGACTATATTCCTAAAAAGGAAGGATCAATTCCTTCTACTTCTTATGAGAAGAGGGTTTTATTTAAACCTATGGAATCATCCAAGCTAGATATCAAACTATCAAAAGAAGACAAATCTTCAGAAATGGTGGATGAATTGGTCAAAAGGCTTATTGCTTTAGGAATAAAAGCGAAAAATGCAAAAGAAGAAATGTCAAAAAGTCTAACTCCTCTTATTGAAGAGGAAAAAGAAATAAAAGAAAAATCTGAGTCGGATTCTGAAACTAAATCAAATACCGGTTCTCAAAAGTCTGAACAAGGGTTTATTAATAACCTTGAAGCCATGTTTATGAAAGTTGGAAAAACAAGCCAAGTCAATAGGATAACCTATCCTAAAAGGGGTTCTAGTATGCCATTAAAGCTTTATTATCCAAGGCCATCTCCAGTAGATCTTCAATATGAAGGCACTTTGTTCAATTATGTCTCTTATGAGGGGACATCCATAGTTGAATGGAATATTGATGGGTTATCTGAATATCAAATTAAAAATGTCATACATTATATGACTATGTATGCAAATGCTGCTAAAGCCAAAGGAAATGCTGATGATATGGTTGCTAAAGCTATAGTAGCAGGATTCATGGGCCAACTTAAAGTTTTAAGCCTCTATATAAACTCAACCATTCATGTAAAATTAAGTTAAGTTATGGATCAATAAAATTCAGTTTTCTTAAGAGTGTGATCTCTCAGTTTTGATTCTTGCTTGAATCAAGTCAATACAATCAAAGCTAATTACTTTGTGCATATTTATTCCAATGTTCTCTTTCACGAGTTGGTATTGTGTTGCGGAGATCATCATCCAAAGGTGATCATATTCCAAGGTGCTCTATCACGTGTTGGATTTGGGTCGTGGACTTGAGGAAAACCTAGTTTAGCTTTCCAAGGAGTTACTTCCAAGTGTAAAGATAATTGGGTCTCAAGTTTAATATACTTGGGGTTCGTATAAAAAATTTTCCTATCAATTTAAAATAATGTTTAAGAAATTATTTAATTCCATCTTTAGCTTTATAAAGCTGATATTTTTTCTTCCATATTTTTTGATCATTTTCAGAAAAATTAGTAAGATGCCATTTTTATTAAATGGATCTTCTTCAACTTATATATGGTTGGATCCATATGCAATACTTATGATCCAAATTCCTTTGATTAGATTGTAGGAAACTTCATACAACCTTATATTCTTCTTGGATGATTCACCAATCATGTACAATGGTTGGGTTACATGTCTTTGTAGGCTCTCTTGATTCTTATCATTCCCTCCCTCCTCAAAATGATTCATCCTTGAATCTTTACTTGAACACTTGGAAGAAGGAAATGCATCACTTCTTTTATTCCATGACAATCCTTCTTTAAAATCCTAAAAAAGAGAAACAAAACTAAACAAAGAAAATTCAAGCTTGTTAGTGTTAGAAAACAAAACATTCTTGACATCAATCTCATGATCAAGATATCATCTGAGCACTTAGAGTAAATTAAGATATCATCAAAGTCAACAACAACAAATTTACCTAAGTACTCACGCAACATATTGTTCATCAATCTCATGAATGTGCTAGGTGCATTTGTAAGACCAAATGGCATGACAAGCCACTCATAAAGCCCATATTTAGTCTTAAATGTTGTTTTCCATTTGTCTCCAACATTCATTCTAATTTGATAATAACCAGATTTTAAATCAATTTTGGTGAACAAACAAGAACCATATAACTCATCAAGTATGTCATATAATCTAGGAATAGGATGACAATACTTTACAGTGATTTTATTGATGGCTCTGCGGTCCACACACAACCTCCTTGTTCTATCCTTCTTTGGCACAAGAATAAGGGGAACCGAATAAGTACTAAGACTTTCCCTCACATACCCCCTTAGCTAGCAACTCCTCCACTTGTTTTTGTATCTCCTTTGTCTCAGTTGGATTAGCTCTATATGTGGGTCTATTGGGTATGAAAGCTCTAGGAATGAAGTTAATTTGGTATTCTATGCCTCTAATTAGTGGTAAACCATTGGGCATTTCCTCTGGAAAGACGTCTTCAAATTCTTGCAAAAGATCAACAAACACACTAGGCAAAGATGGGTTAAGATCATTAGTTGCCAAATAAGCCCCTTTGTATAAGAGTACAAATATAGGCCGATTGTAGTACAAAGCATGTCTAACCTCACTTGCCCTAGCTATCAAACTCACATTCTTTTTTTTTCTCTCTAGGCTGAATCTGCTCTTTTTTTTTTCTTATCCCTATGTCTTTTCAATCTTTTTATTTTCACTCTCTAAAGCATTTTGTTTACTCTCTTTTTCTTTCTTTTTAGCTTCAACTCTCATCCTTTCCATTTTAAATTGGTCTTCATACACTTCTTTTAAGGAAAGTGGTGTTAGGATTGTCTTTCTACCATCCTTCGTAAATTAATACCTATTGAGGTAGCCATCATGTATAGCCCTTCTATCAAATTGCCATGGTCTCCCAAGCAATATTTCTCTAGCATGCATAGGCATTATATCACACAACACCTCATCATGATATTTTCCAATTGAAAATGAAATTATGGCTTGTTTATTCACCTTTACCTTGCCACAATCATTAAGCCATTAAAGCTTGTATGGACATGAGTATGGTATAGTAGGCAGCCCCAACCTACTAATCAAAAGTGTACTCACTACATTGGTGCAACTCCCTGATGGAATCCAAGTGGCTAATAGCAAGGATCCAATGACTTTGCCAAATGGGCCAATTACAAGAGCAAGGACAAAGAAGTTCAAAGATGCAATTTAAGGCTTGATGCAAGGCTTGTGGAACAATCTATCCACAATTTAAGATTGCAAAGAGGAGTCAAATATCAAATTGGGGATTTAAGATTCAAATTTAGATTTGATTAATTTGATTCAAGTGCTAGAAGATAAAACATGAAGATTCAGCTTCAAGGATGGTTTTCGAATGGGTCAAAAAAAAAAAAATTTGAAATTCACTTTGTAATTGGGCTAATTTTATTAAATAATCTCATATCTATCCTTTTTCTATTTTAAGTATTTTAATTAGTTATTTTGGGCTTTTTAGTTTTGTTTAAATTAAGCCAAACCTGAATTTTTGTTAATAAGAATTTATGGTTTGTAACCTAGCTAAGATGAGATAAACACTTAGCTAATCTAGGAATAGAACATACTTGAAAAATTCAAATTTTTGTTTTGTGAGAAATTTCTTAGCTTTGATTATTACTTGAATCAATATTCTGAACTTCCAAAGTTAATCACTTTATTTTGTTCACAATATACCAAGGTTCTTTAACACAAGTTTGTCATTAGGCTGAGGTTTTCCTTGCAAACTTGATTTGGCTTTTCGAGGGAGTCACTTCCAAGCATAAAGGTATAAGATCTCAAAGCAAGTCGTTTGGGATTCATATCACTCCTGCTATCAATTATCACATTATAAGCCTTGCCTTGAACATGACACCTTGTATGAAACAAGTTATCCCTTTGCTCCTCATGACACTTCTCCTTCAATTGAGTACTAAGAGCACGCCTTGTGACTAGCAAATCACCTTTTATTGGTTCCTCTATACTCCCCTCGCTACAATCCTTTAATTCGGGCATCTCTTCCTCATCACTATCATTGCTGCGCCTTTCATCATCTGTCACTATTTGTCCATACTTAATGACCATAGTTCATCTATTAGGACACTCCCTACTCACATGCCTTACTCCTTGGCACTTCCAACACTTAATATCTCTGTTTCTTCCCTTAGGTTAATATCTCTATTTCTTCCCTTAGGCTCTTTGGGTTTGGATTTTTCTTTGGAAATCGAATCTGCCCTTCCTTTTGTAACATCATAGGTAGCCTTGTTTCACCTTTAAATTCACCTTTCCATCCTTTTCCCAAGTAGAATTAGAATTAGAAAAAGACTTGGAAACATACCTTGCTGGTCCTCTTCTTTGGAGTTATTTTTCCACTTTGATGATAATGTGCACCATCTCCTCTAACTCCACATATGGTTGCAAATCAACTCGGTCAACTATGTCTTTGTTCAAACCAGCCAAGAAACATGCCATGGTAGTCTCCTTATCCTCCTCTTTATCAGCCCCAGTGATAAGCATTTTCATCTCCTTGTAGTAATCATCCACACTTTTACTACCTTGTCTAAGAACTTGAAGTTTTTGCACAAGTTCCCTATGAAAGTGTCAAGGTACAAACCTCTTTCTCATTGTAGACTTAAGGTCATACCAAGTCTCAATTGGGTACTCCAAGTTTCTCCTTTGACTAGTCACTAATTGTTCCCACCAAGCTATGGTATAATCTATAAATTGTGAAACAACAAGCTTGACCTTCTTTTCCTCACTAAAATGGTGACAATCCAATATAAGCTCCACCTTCTTTTTCCATTGTAAATAAGCCTCTGGATCTGTTGTACCTTGAAAGGTATGTATCTTAAGTTTAATGCTTCCCAAATTCCTATCTACAAAAACTTCATCGCCTTAGTTTCTTCCATAGTATGGATTCTCTTGTCTTCTCCCTCTACCCCTACCTAAACCTTGGCCTCCTCTACCTCTATTTCTGCCCATTCCAACAATAGGAACATCTTCATCATCATGGTAGCCAAGTTCTTCATCTTCCAAGTCATCTTGAGGTATTTGGTTTCTACCTCCCCTTTGCACCTCATTGCAGTTTGGAGTTGCTATTTCAACTACTTGCAACCTTATGTCCATGTGTTCTAAGGTGTCCCTCATAGCCTCCATGGTCCTATTAAAACGTGTAAACTTTCCTTGTTGAGCCTCATGTAGCCTAGCTTCATCAACATGACCACTAGTTTCTCCACTTTCATATGACATTGCTGCAATAGAAAGGTTAGAAAACAAGAAAAAAAAAAAGAATATGAATTAGGAACCTCACAAGCACTCCCTCACATGTTTATACTCAAAAGATGGGATGGTCACTCATGTATCACTCAAGTAATTAATTTTGCTTATGGCTTTCCTCACACCACTCTAACTAATTCTTTTATGTTCTTGGGTGAATCACACTTTAGAACAAATCAAATAGCTGGAATTGTGTAGAATTCCAAATCTGAAATTTTCAAAACAAGTTTGAAGCAATTCGGTTAAAACAAGAAAATTTAATAAACTAGAAGGAAAAAAATTATGAAAACTCAAATAGAAGCAAAATACATATGAAAGAATAACAAAGATCTACCTAGAATATGAAAAGACACAAATTTAGAAGGTAGTTTAAAAGAAAACCCAAACAGCCCTAAAGTACTATATTACTTAATGAGTAAAGACTATAATAAATAGTAAACACAACAAAACATAAGACTAGAATTTCAAGAGTCAAACATAATTCAGATCTGATTAGGAAGATCTAAAGCCCAAACCTCCAAATTTCTTTTTTTTTTTTCACTTTTCTTCTTCTTTTTTTTTTTTTTTTTTTTTTTTTTTTTTTTTTGTCTTTGTTTGAACAGCAAATTTTTTTGTGGACGATTTTTTTTAAACTACAAACACCAAATCTGATTTGCAAACACTAGAATTGATCAAATGAAATAAGATCAAATAAACTAACAAGAACAAAATTCAAAGAGACAATAATATCCCAAATGAAAAGAACAAAGAAAACACAAGAATACCAAGAGTGTTGAAATTTGACTTTTTGGTGTATTTATAGAATTTATTTAGTTCCTAGAGTGAAGAGGACAAGGAAAGAAGCTAATTTTCAAGATTATACAAGGAGAATCAAAGATTTCAGCATTCTACAAGGAGTTTGACCAAGTCTAAGCATCCTTCCAAAATAAGCTAGGATTGGTTTCCTACTCCTTTCCAAATTTTGGTTTGACTTTTCTAATCCTATTTTCATTGTGATTTGTTGCTAATTTAACTATTTCTTTTTTTTTTTTTTGGTTTTCTTTTTATTTCAATCCTTGTTCGTGTATCATTAGGTTTCCTAATCCCATTAGGATTCCTATATTGTTTTCCTAGTTCTATTAGGATTTTTAACTTTTGTTTTTCAATTTTAATTAGGATTTCAATTTCTATTTTTTGAGTCAAAATTCTAATTTTTTTCCTAGTTCAATTAGGATTCTTGTTTTCCTAGTATCATTAGGATTTCTTATTTCTTATTTCATTTTGAGTCTTTGGATTTTATTCACATTGTAACTTAGTAAAAATTGTGTTAATTTGATTTTTACAACTAATTTTGATAAGAGATTTGAGAAAACATGAGTGATTGAGTGGAAATACTTGAGTGAAACATGTGAGAGAGTGAAGTGAGAGTATTATTTTACTTTACTAACATTCTTTTCAGATTTTTTTTACAATGGAATTGATCAAGAATTTCAAAAAGAATTAATGGCTATTAGGCAAGAAGTAGGTATGTGGATATTGAAGGATGAAGAATGTAATGATGTTTTTCATACGAGATGTTGCATCCAAGATAGAGTATGCCATATGATTATTGATAGATTGAGTGTTGTCAATTTTACAAGCCTTAAGCTAGTTGAGAAATTAAATTTGCCCACTAGAAAGCATCCAAGGCCACACTCATTGTATTTGTTGAATAAATATGTCAAGATTAAAGAGCAACCTTTAGTTTCATTCTCTCTAGGAACATATAAAAGTGAAGATTGGTGTGATGTTGTATCAATGAATGTGACACATTTTTTGTTTGGAAAGCCATAGATACATTTTAGTCAAGCAAAACACATCAAATCTGCTAAACACTATAAAGTTCCACTAAAAGATGGTAAGCATACTACCCTTGCTTCTCTTTCTTAAGAAGAATTATATGAAGATCGAGTGAAGATACGAAGAAAAAGAGAGGAAGAACTTCAAAGACAAAATGGTGATGTTTAGCTTATAATGCTAGAACTGAGTCTGTCAAAAAGGGAGAATGAAGGTGATGAGAGTTTCAAAAAGAAGGAAAGCAATGTGCAAAATGAAGCTGTGGAAGTGACTCATGAAGATGACTTAAAACCTTTGGAGCTTACAAGTGCAGAGTCCTCATTAAAGGTTGAAGAAGTTATTGTACATGAAGGAATTCCAATCTATGATCCTCCTCAAGTAGTTGTTGAAAATAAAGTTGAGTTTATTGTAAATAATGAAATAAAAGAAAAAGAGTGCATAAAGAAAGAGAGCAAAAAGAAAAAGAGTGAGTGTGAAAAGAAAGAATTAGTAAGTGAGGAAGAAAATGAACTTTCAAATGAGAGAAAAGAAATACTAGAAAGTTCAAATAAAAAAGATTAAGAGTGAAGAGAGAAAACAAGTGAGCATATTTGAAAAAGAAAGTATCAAGGATGTTTTGTTTTCTAACACTAACAAGCTTGAATTTTCTTTGTTTAGTTTTGTTTCTCTTTTTAGGATTTTAAAGAAGGATTTTCATGGAAGAAAAGAGGTGATAAAAGCAATGCATTTCCTACCAAGTGCTCAAGTCAAGAATCGAGGATGAATCATCCTAAAGAGGGAGGGAATGATAGAATCTATATACCTTACAAGAAGCTCACAAATACATGCATGATAAAGATTTCAAGAAGGTTCTTCAAAGTTGTCATTTCTATCAAGATAGCTTACAAAGGCATGCAATACAACCATAGTTGAAAAAGAAAGTATCAAGGATGTTTTGTTTTCTAACACTAACAAGCTTGAATTTTCTTTGTTTAGTTTTGTTTCTCTTTTTCAAGATTTTAAAGAAGGATTTTCATGGAAGAAAAGAGGTGATAAAAGCAATGGATTTCCTACCAAGTGCTCAAGTCAAGATTCAAGGATGAATCATCCTAAAGAGGGAGGGAATGATATAATCCATATACCTTGCAAGAAGCTCACAAATGCATGCATGATAAAGATTTCAAGAAGGTTCTTCAAAGTTGTCATTTCTATCAAGATAGCTTACAAAGGCATGCAATACAATCATTGTGCATGATTGATGGATCATTCAAGAAGAAAATAAGGTTGTATTAAGTTTCCTATAAACTAATCAAGGATATTTGGATCATGAGCTTTGTATATAGATCCAATTATATTCAATGAAACTTCAAGGGCTTAATCAATCTATTAAAGCCCAATGTCAAGATTAAGAAGCCAAATTACATTCCTATTTGCTAGGGCCTAATCTATTCAAGTGTTTACAAGGCTGCCATTCTGCATTCAAATTGGACCCTCCATATTTAGGCTTTTCAAATTCAATTTATCATGTTTTATTTAGTGTTTGGGCTACCTATGTTATGTATACAGACTAAGAGTTGTTTAAACTACTTTATTCTCATGTTTTAATAAGTTTTAGGCCTATTTTATGTTAGGTCAGAGGCCCATCCGAATTTTATAGTTTAATTAATTAGATTTCAATTTCTAGTTAGGAAATAGCTTCTCTTGTATCGGAAGGATTCCTAACTTGTTTTAGAATTCAGTTCTAACTTAGTTATTATTTAGGAATTAATTCCTAATTAAGAATCTTCAATCCTTATATTGGAAGATTTCCTAGTCCTCAGCTGATTCTAATTTAGGGTTGAGCCTCTATATAAACTCAATCATTCATGTAAAATTAAGTTAAGTAATGATAAAAAAAAATTCAGTTTTCTTAAGAATGTGATCTCTTGGTTTTGATTATTGCTTGAATCAAGTTCATATAATCAAAGCTAATTACTTTGTGCGTATTTATTCCAAGGTTCTCTTTCACAAGTTGGTATTGTGTCACGAAGATCATCATCCAAAGGTGCTCTATCACGGGTTAGATTTGGGTCGCAGATTTAGGGAAAACCTGATTTAGCTTTCCAAGGAGTTGCTTCCAAGCATAAAGATGACTGAGTCCCAAGTTTAATGTACTTGGGATTCATATAACAAGCTCATCCCACAAGCTCGAATCATCCTATTTAGTGCTTCCTTGAATTTCTTCATTCTTGCTCTTGTAATGGGAACATTGGAAAGTTGAATTGGATCCTTGCCTTTGTATGCTTCCTTGTTTGCATTAATAAGGCACCTGTGTAGAATAAATTTTCTTTTTGCTGGTTATCTTCTACTCAAACTTGTGAACTCAAAATCCTCCTTATGATTAATAACTCTCCTCGTTCTGGCATTACTATGATTTCATCTCCACTATTTTCTTGATTACTTATTTCTTCCAAAAAGGGCATGTGCTCATTGTCATCATCTTTGTCACTTTCAGAAAAGAGCTCTCCATGGGATGTAATCATCACCCTCTTATTAGGGCATTAGGAAGCTACATGACTTGAACCTAGACAATTAAAGCATTTAGCATCATAGGAACAATTTGGAGTTTCAGATTAACCTTTCTCCCTCTCCTTTGACATTGTTGCAGTTTTGATATGGAACCTCCATGAATAAGCTTGAGAACCCCTTAGTATATGTGAACCCCCAACACATTAACATGAAAACCCCAAGACAAATTTGGATTCAAACCCTAACGAAGGTTAGAAATCAAATTACTTAGATAAATTGATCAAGAATTAGAATAAAGAAAACTCAATTTCTAAATTCCAATTTTGAAACACTCCACAAGCAGGTGATCAATTTACTTGAATATTTCTTCAAGCATGTATTCTATGTAAGAACACAAAGATAAAAGCTAACAGCTTTTTAATTTATCAATAACAAATCTAATATGATCTGTCTTTTCATTACAAAAATTTGCCCATTTTAATCTTGGAACATCCCTTCAAGAATAGGAAAAGCCAAGAGGCAACAATTTAAGACCATTAATACCTATCATCAATTCCTAATAATAAAAGGTAATCAATACCTAACAATTAAAGACAATTAAAACTTAACTTAACATCTGACCTTTGAACTTAGAATCATCAATACCTAACAATTAAAGGTCATCATCACCTTTAATGGTGTACATTAAAGATAATTTAAGCTTAGCTTTAGCTAAAAACTTTAACAAACTGAATTTTGGCTTAATACTTAATATGGACAGCCCAAATAATAATAAACTAAATAAAAACTAAATAAAATTAGTGGATTCTAAATGATGAATGGCCAACCCTTTAGGAAATCCATTAACATTCTTAATTAAGCCCATTAGTAACATTGACTTGGCTTAAATTGTATTGGGCTTGATCTTAACTAAGCCTAAAACTTTGGTGGCCTTGTAAACCTCCACTAGCTGAATTCACCAAGCCTTGTAGATGATGGATTAAGGCTTTTTGAAGCTTCTTGGACCCAGACCTTATTATGGGTCATTGAGGCAAGCTAATTGGACTAGAAACCTTTTGAACTTGAATTCTTGGAACTTAATGTGTAGGCTGCCCCATAACAAGTTTGTCCCTTTCTTGAATCAAATTTAGACTTGGAATTAGGGATGGCAATGGGGCAAGGTGGGGGCGGGGATACTATCCCCCATCCCCATCTTAGTAGGGAATCCCCATCCCCATCTCCATCTCATATATGGGGATTGTTTAGTCCCCATCCCCATCCCCACAGGGATTTCCTTTCCCCATTTGAAAATTTTATTTTATTTATTCTCTTTTTAATTTTGTATACTTTTAGATAGGGGAATATAATATATAGAAATTTAAAATTTAGATTTTAATTATGTTTATGCTAATTCCAATATATTTAAATTAAAACTTTTTAGTATATAATATTAATAAGTAATATATATATATATATATATATATATATATATATATATATATATATATATATATATATATATATATATATATATATATATATATATATATAGTATACTTATATATTTTTTATGTTTATAAAATTCATAAATAATAGCTGAAAAATAAGAATAAATTAATGTAAAAAATATTAATAATTCAAACATACAAATATGAAGATATGAATCAATCCAATCTAAAATTCTTCAAAATTATCATGATGTGAAAGAATTATAAATAATGAGTGACAAAATTAGAAACTCTAATACATATATATATAAAGCTAATCAAGTAATATATATTTTAATATTAAGAATAATTATGTAAATATAATATTAGTCCCCATGGGGCAGGGTGGGGGATCCCTGTGGGGTGGGGAATACACTCCCCATCCCCACCCCATCCTCGTTAACGGAGAAGAAATATCCTCCATCCCCATCCCCATAGGGATAAAAATCGGGGAATCTTCTCCCCATTCGAGGCAAATCCCCGTGGAGAATAGGGATTCCCTACCCCATCGCCATCCCAAGTTGGAATCAGTCCCCTTATCTTCCTTCCAACTTGATTTTCATGGCTTGGATGAATTTGAAGAAGATGAACTTCCATTGTTGCCCTTGTACCTAAGTTGCCTATCAACCTTGATTGCCATATGCAACATATCCTCAAGCTCCATATAATGTTGCAATTCTACAACATTGGCAATTTCACGATTCAGCCCATGTAGAAATCTAGCCATGGTGGCCTTTCTATCTTCATCAATGTTGGCTTGAATCATAGCAACTTCTATCTCTTTGTAGTACTCATCCACGCTCTTGGATCCTTGAGTAAGGCTTTGTAATATGTTATTCAAATCCTTATAAAAATGGTTAGTGACAAAATGCCTCCTCATCATAGCCTTATGGTCTTCCTATACTTTATTTGGTCTCTCGCCATACCTTTTTCTTCTTTGTTTGGTATCATCCCACCAAGTGATAGCATGGTCATCAAACTTAACTACAGTGAGCCTCAACTTCTTAGTTTCATAGTAGTCATGGCAATCAAACACTAGCTCTACCTTTTTTCCAAATCAAGATATGCCTCGGGATTATTCCTGCCTCTAAAATTAAGGATCTTCAATTTGATACCCCCATTACCTTCTTGCCTTCTTTCCCTTCTATTTCCTTTTCTCTCTATGGTAGCATCTTCAAAGTCATTATTAGATTCAAAATCTTCATCATCTTGCCTCTTTTGGATTCTTCTCCTAGGCAGAGTTTGTTGTGAGCTTGCTCTTTTTAACTCATCAAGATTAGATGTATCTTTCCATGGTGTTCCTTATGGCATCCAATCGAACATTTAACCATTGGAAACTTTGTTGAATAGCTTGCATATTGAAGGCTTGATCATTATCTTGAATATTAGTCATTTTTTTAACCTGAAAAATAAGGTAAGTAAAGCAAAAATGACCTCACTTCACTACCTCAAGTGTTTCACTCAAGGAATAAATTACTCAAGTTCACTCGTGTTTGTTATCACACAAATCAGTAGGCTTTTTTCTAAATAAACTCATGCTCTTGCCTTTTGCCTCTCAATTCTCTCTTATTGTTCTTACAAGAGCCAATTTCTAAACTACACAAAATTAATTAAATTTTTTTTCTTTTTTTTGAATTGCTCAACAATTAGCCAAGATTTAGAAGTGAAATTTGACATAATTTTAAGGCAAAACAAAAATGAGAATATTTGAAATAATAGCTCTAGACAATTTCGACAATAACGAAATGAAGACACTGAACACAAATTTTTCCAAAAACTAAAAATAATTATAAAATTGATAGAAAATAAAATAGATAACAAGACAAGAAGAATGCAATTGATGTCACTCAAAATAGAGTTCTTTACAAAAAGTTATAATGAAATGAAACTTATCAAAAAAGTAAAAAAAAAAAGTAAAAAAAAACACGAATTTCGAGGCCTAAATGATGAAATTTGGTAAAAAACAGTGGACGGCACAAGCAAAGCTAGTGAGTTTCGATTTTTGGCTATTTTTCTTTGACCTATCTACTTAAAATGGTTAAAAATGCAACTTTCTCAATACTACCAAAAAAAAAATTTAATTTTCAAGTTGAAAATATGAAGGAAAAAAGATAGCTCTAGGATTAGGATTGAAAAATGAAAGGGAAACAAAGATAACTTAAGGAAAATGAAAAGGAATCAATAAAAGAAAAGTCAAAAAAAAATCAGAATGGGAAAAAGAAACTCAAGCTGAAATTGAAAACAAATCCTAGCTTGTTTTGGAAGGTAGGCTTGATTTGGTCAAACTCCTTCTTTATAGGCTGAAATCTTGGATTCTCCTTGATTTGATTGGAATCACAGCAATCTTCTTTTTTCCTTTCCACTCTAGAAATTGAAACAAACACTATATATATCCTATATAATTTTGATTTTGCTGAGATTTCTTTCTTTTCTTGGCCAATTCTGATTTTTTTTTTTTGACAAACACACAAAGGATGCGAATAAGATAGGAAATGAAGAGAATAAAGGACACAAATAGAATGGGTGGATGATTTTTAGATTTTTTTTTTATTTTTTGACTTGAAACAAAAGAGAATAGAATTAACAAAACATAAACAAAGGAATTTGACAAAAATGAGAAATAGACAGAAATAAGAACAATAAACAAAAATGGAAAACACAAACAAAATGGAAATATATAATCTGATTTAGAGCCAAAGCTCTAATACCAAACTGATAGGAATCCCAAATGACTTGCTTTGAAATCCAATACCTTTACACTTGGAAGTGACTCCCTTAGAAAGCCAAATCAAGTTTGCAAGGAAAAACCTCAACTCAATGATGAACTTGTGCCAAGGAACCTTGGTATATTGTGAACAAGCAAAGTAATTAGCTTTGAAAGTTTGGGTTTTTTTTTTTATTCTAATCCTAGAACCAGATTTGAGACAACTCTCACAAGCTTAAAGCTTAAATTTGGGAGAAATCCATTTATCTTCTTTATTGATAGAATATCTAAGTATTTATAGTGTTACATAAACCCTAAATTAGACTTAGCTAAGCATTAGGAAATCTTCCAATTGAGGACTTCTAAACAAGAAAAAATTGACTTCTAAATAAGAAATAATTCTAAACTCGTTTTGGGCTTTAAACCGAACATAAATAGGCCCAAAACTTACCAATTACACAAGCAAACCTAATTTAATTGAACATGGGCTTATATCATATTGATAGGGGGCCAAAAACATCAAAAACTAAAGTAAAATAATTAAATTCAAAAATAGAAAGCATAGGCAGCCTAGCCCATTGTGTGTAGCTCGCCTTGGCCTTGTCATGCCTATGGCTCATCATTTTGAAGAGACTTCTTGAATTCCTTTTTGTGCATATCTTTGTATACTTCTTGTATGGCTATTGGATTCCCATCACTTGGAATATGATCACCTTTGGATGATGATATTCGCGACACAATATGATGAGAATCAAGATACCTTATAAGAAGTCTACAAACATTTACATGATATAGATTTCAAAAAGATTCTCCAAGGTTGTTCTTTCTATCAAGGTAACTCACAATTAAGAGAATTCCAATCAATTTACTTATTTGTCAGATCATTCAAGGGGAAAAAAAAAAGGTTGCATAAACTTTCTTACAAGTTAATCAAGGATGTTTGGATCATAAGCTTTGCATATGGATCTAATTGCATTCAAGGAAGACCTAATATTAATGAATTGCATAAAGGGGGTTAGAAAAGGCAAAACATGGAAGTTCAAACTCCATACATGATCCATGGGAGAGAAATCAAAAGGGGTAGAATGCAACATCCCTTGGAACACACCTTGGTACAGGGGGAAGCTCAACACACCCTGGAACATGGGCATGTCCGTGGGCATGTTGGCCACTGTGTAATTCATTTTATTTTTTGTTTTTTATTATTTTACTTTAGTTTTGATGATTTTGGGCCCCTATCAATATGATATAAGCTCATATTCAATTAAATTAAGTTTGGATATGTAATTAGTGAGTTTTAGGCCTGTTTATATTTGGTTAAAGCCCAAAAACGGGATTAGCTTGTTTACTTGTTTAGGAATCAGTTTTCTTGTATAACAAGTAGTTTAGGAGTTATTTCTAATTAGGAATCTTCAATCCTTGTATAGGAAGATTTCCTAGTCCTTAGTTAATTCTAATTTAGGATTTTTGTAACACTATAAATACTTAGCTATTCATTCAATAAAGGAAGTTGATTTTCCCCAAATTTAAGCTTTAAGCTTATGAGAGTTTTCTCAAATTTTTTCTAGGATTAGAATCAAAGACCCAAACTTTCAAAGCTAATTACTTTGTTTGTTCACATCAAAACAAGGTTCCTTGACATAGATTCGTCATTGAGTTGAGATTTTTCTATGCAAACATGAATTGGCTTTCCAAGGGAGTCACTTCCAAGCATAAAGGCATTGGGTCTCAAAGCAGGTCATTTGGGATTCGTATCACAATACCAACTCATGAAAGAGAACCTTGGAATAAATACACATAAAGTAATTAGCTTTGATTGTATGAACTTGATTTTAAGCAAGAATAAAAAAAAGAGATAACACTCTTAAGAAAAATGAATTTTATTGATGAAAACTTAACTAAATTTTACATGAATGGTTGAGTTTATATAGAGGCTCAAGCTTAATTTAGAATTAAACATGGACTAGGAAATCTTCCTAGACAAGGATTGAATTTTCCTAGTTATAAATTGATTCCTAAACAAATAATAAGTTATAACTGAGTTGGGCTACTAAATATGATAAGTTTAAGGCCCAAAAACATCAAAAATTGAATTAAAATCAGAAAATAAAATGAATTACACAGCAGCCAACATGCCTTGGAACATGGGTATGTTTTAGATTGTGTTGAGGTTGTTGAATAAAATGATTTACACAGTAGCCAACATACCCTAGAACATGTGCATGTTCCAAACTGTGTTAAGCTTGTTGGCCATGTTTGAAACTTGAGTCTCCACATTTTGGCCTTTATCCGCTTAAATCATTATCACCAAACTTTGATATGTATCTTGAATCCCCATTTTGATGAATGATTCATTCTTCCATTCTTGAATTGTGACAAGATCATCCCACAAGCCTTGAATCATCCCATTTAGCACTTCCTTAAATTTCTTCATTCTCACTCTTGTAATGGGACCATTGGGAAGTTGATATGATGATACGAACCCCAAGTATATTTAACTTGAGACCCAATATCTTTACACTTGGAAGCAACTCTTTAGAAAGCTAAATCAGATTTTCCCCAAATCCGTGACCTAATTCCAACTCATGATAGAGCAACTTGGAATATGATCACCTTTAGATGATGATCTCTGCAACACAATACCAACTTGTGAAAGAGAACCTTGGAATAAATACACACAAAGTAATTAGCTTTGATTGTATGAACTTGATTTAAACAAGAATAAAAAACAAGAGATAACACTCTTAAGATAAACTGAATTTTTATTTATCCAAATCTGACCCCATTTTACATGAATGGTTGGGTTTATATAGAGGCTCAACCCTAAATGGGAATAAAACATAGACTAAGGAATCTTTCCAAAACAAGAATTAAATTTTTCTAGTTAGAAATTGATTCCTAGATAACTAATAATTATAGGTTCAACCCTAAATTGGAATAAAATATAGACTAGAGAATCTTCCTAAACAAGAAATAATTCTAAACTCATTTTGGTCTTTAATCCTAATATAAATTGGCCCAAAACTCACTAATTACATAAGCACACTAAATTTATTTGAACTTGGGCTTATATCATATTGATAGGGACCCAAAAACATCAAATATATGCCCATGTTTTGGCCTTCATCCACTTGAATCATTGTCATCAAACTTTAATTTGATTCTTGAATCCCCATTTTGATGAATGATTCATTCTTGCATTCTTGAATTGTGGCAAGATCATCTCATTTAGTGTTTGCTTGAATTTCTTCAATCTTGCTCTTGTAATGATACCATTAGGAAGTCGAATTGGATCCTTGTATTTTTATGCTTTGTTGTTTGCATCATTCCCTTCCTCCTTAAGATGATTTGTCCACAAATCTGCAACACCTACATCAAAAGGAGAAAGATCACTAACATTAAAGGTAGCACTCACATTATACTCACCAGGTAGGTCTAGCTTGTGTGCATTATCATTGATCTTCTCAATTACTTGAAAAGGTCCATCTCCCCTTAGATGAAGCTTTGTCTTCCTTTGAGTTAGAAACATTTCTTTTCTCATATGCACCCAAACCCAATCACCTAGTTCGAATACAGCACGCCTCCTTCCCTTATTCACTGGGCTTGCTATTAGTTGATTTTTCTTATTAATGTTCTTGCACACCTCCTTATGTAGTTCCTTCACCAAATCTACCTTTCTCTTCCCATCCAAACTACTCCTTTTATTACAAGGTAAAGGCACTAAATCCAAAGGGGTTAGAGGATTAAGACTATAAACAATTTCAAAAGGTAAGAAACCAATAGTAGAATGCACAACTCTATTATAAGCAAACTCAATGAATGGAATGCATTCTTCCTAATTCTTTAAGTTCTTTTGGACAATAGCACGCAACAAAGTTCCTAAAGTCCTATTAACAACTTCAGTTTGACCATCAGTTTGTGAATGATAAGTAGTAGAAAACAACAACTGGTTTCCAATTTTACTCCACAAAACTTTCCAAAAATGACTTAGAAACTTTACATCCCTATCACTAACAATAGTTTTAGGAATGCCATGCAAACATACCACTTCCCTAAAGAATAAATTAGCAATGTTGGTGGCATCATTAGTTTTATTACAAGGAATGAAATGTGACATTTTGGAAAACCTATTAACCACCACAAAGATAGAATCTTTCCCTTTTTTTTTTTTTTTTTTTTTTTTTTTTATCTAGGCAACCCTAAAATAAAATCCATGGAAATATCAGTCCAAGGATTACTAGAAACAGGTAAAGGAGTATACAAACCTTGATTCAAAAGTTTAGATTTAGCTTGCTTGCACACAACACATCTATCACAAATTCCATGTACATCCCTTTTCATTTTAGGCTAATAAAAGTGTTCATGTAAAGTATCTAAAGTTTTAGTGATGCCAAAATGTCCCATTAGCCCTCCCCCATGTGCCTCCTTAATAAGCAATTCTCTCATAGAACAAATAGGTATGCAAAGTCTATTTTCTTTAAACAAAAACCCATTCATTCTATAAAATTTACCAAATGCAACTTTCTCACTTGCTTTGAAAATGCTAGAAAAATCAGAATCATCAACATACAAAGATTTAATATTTTCAAACCCAAGCATTTTTGCATCCAAAGCATTAGTAAAGCATACCTTCTTGACAGTGCAATAGCCACAATGTTCTCCTTACCTTGCTTGTATTTGATCACATATGGAAAGGTCTCAATGAACTCAACCCATTTGGCATGCTTCTTGTTCAACTTACCTTGCCCCTTTAGGAATTTCAACGATTGGTGGTGTTATGGATCAGCCTACACACCAAGTGGAGCGGATTCAACATCATGAAGATGAGAAATATCAAGAAGGCAAGGATAAATTTCAAGAGGTTTCTAGTCCAATCAGTATGCCTCAAGGACCTATAACAAGATCTCGGTCTAAGAAGCTTCAACAAGCCTTAATCCATCATCTACAAGACTTAGTGAATTTGGCTAGTGAGGGTTTGCAAGGATGCCAAAGCTTTGGAGCATGTACAGCTCGAGTTCCTTACAACTTAAATCAAGTCCAAGTTACTAATGGGTTTAATTAAGTTTGTAATGGGCCATATTAGTTATGGGCTGGTTCTAATTAGTTTTAATAAAATCATATTAGTTTCTTAATCTTGCTCTCCAAGAGTTTGATTTGTCAACTCTTGTCATTAATGAGAACTTGCTCATTAGGGTTTTCTTTGTAAAGGCTATTAATAAGCCTTGGCTGAGTTTTTTTGGAATCAGATTATGATTGAATTATTAAACCTAAAGGATGTTTTGCTTTTATATTTGTGTTCTTGTGTAGAATACATGCTTTAAGGAACATTCAAGTAGATTGATCATCTTCTTGTGGCGTGTTTCAAAATTGGAATTCAGAAACAAGTTTTCCTTATTCCAATTCTTTGATCATCTTATCTAAGCAATCTGATTTCTAACCTTTCTTAGGGGTTGTTGCCGAATTGAGTATTGGGGTTTTCAAGTTAATGCTTTGGGGGTTCAAATACATAAAGGGGTTCTCAAGCTTATTCTTGGAAGTTCTGTATCATTTGGTATCGGAGCTTGGCTCTAGATCAGGTTTTATATTTCTATAATTCATGTTCTTCAATTTTGATTTCTTGTGTTTGTTTTGTTCCTATTCTTCTTTGAATTAAATCAATTGTTTGCAGTCTGAAATTCAGATTTTGTGTTTATAGTTGAAGGTTAAAATAATAAAAAAAAGAAATTCGTTTTATAAAAAAAAAAAAAAAAGGAAAAGAAGAAAGTATTCAAAAAGGAAGAATCCAGAATTCATGGGTGTCTGATATACTAATCAGATCTAATTCTGATTTAGATTTGCTATTCCTACCTAGTTTATAATTGACATATCTGAATAGATTTTGTTATATCTTATATTAAAATCATTTCTTTCCTATTCTAGTAAGATCCTTTTATTTTTCTTTTACATGTCCTTTGCTTCTATTTGAGTTTTCCTAATTTTATTGCTTCTTATTTGTTATTTTTCTTGTTTGGCCGAACTGTTTCAAATTTGTTTTTGCAATTTTAGTTTTGAAATTCAACACATTACAAGCTATTTGAATAGTTCTAAAAGTGTGATTTGCCTAAGAACATAAAAGAATTAGCTAGAGTGGTGTGAGGAAACCGTGAGTGAAATATTTGCTTGAGTTAGACACGAGTGACCAACCCCATCATTTGAGTGCAAAACACGTGAGGGAGTGCTTGTGAGGTCCTTTGAATTATTTTTCTTTATTTTTCTAAAGTTCTTTTACAGCAATGTCAAACCAAAATGGAAATAATGAGGTTGTTCATGTTGATGAAGCTAGACTACGTGAGGCTCAACAAGGAGAGTTTGCACATTTTAACAGAAAATATAGAGGCTATGAGGGATGCATTAGAGTGCATGGGTGCAAGGTTGCAAGCGGTTGAAAGAGCAACTCCAAACCGTAATGAGGTGCAAGGGGGAGGTAGAAACCAAATACCTCAAGATGAAGACCTTGGCTACCATGATGATGAAGATGTTCCTATTGTTGGGATGGGCAAAAATAGAGGTAGAGGAGGCCGAGATTTAGGTAGAGGTAGAGGAGGAAGGCAAGAGAATCCATACTATGGTAGAAACCAAGGCAATGAAGATTTTGTAGATAGGAATTTGGGGAGTATTAAACTTAAGATACCTACCTTTCAAGGTACAACAGATCCAAAGGCTTATTTATGATGGGAAAAGAAGGAGGAGCTTATATTTGATTGTCACCATTTTAGTGAGGAAAAGAAGGTCAAGCTTGCTGTTTCACAATTTATAGATTACGCCATAGCTTAGTGGGAACAATTAGTGACTAGTCGAAGGAGAAACTTGGAGTACCCAATTGAGACTTGGTATGACCTTAAGTCTACAATGAGAAAGAGGTTTGTGCCTAGATATTTTCATAAGGAACTTGTGCAAAAACTTCAATTTCTTAAACAAGGTAGTAAAAGTGTGGATGATTACTACAAGGAGATGGAAATGCTTATGACTAGGGCTAATATAGAGGAGGATAGGGAGACTACCATGGCATGTTTCTTGGCTAGTTTGAACAAAGACATAGCTGACCGAGTTGATTTGCAACCATATGTGGAGTTAGAGGAGATGGTGCACATTGCGGTCAAGGTAGAAAAATAACTCCAAAGAAGAGGACCAGCAAGGTATGTTTCTAAGCATTTTTTCAACTCTAATTCTACTTGGAAAAAGGATGGAAAGGGTGAATTTAAAGGTGGGAACAAGGCTGCCTATGATGTTGCAAAAGGAAGGGCAAATTCAAATTCCAAAGAAAAATCCAAACCCGAAGAGCCTAAGGGGAGAAATAGAGATATTAAGTGTTGGAAGTGCCAAGGAGTAGGTCATGTAAGCAGGGAGTGTCCTAATAGACGAACTATGGTCATTAGAAATGGAGAAATAGTGACAGATGATGAAAGGGGCAGCAATGATAGTGAAGAGGAAGAGATGCTTGAATTAGAGGATTGTAGCGAGGGGAGCATAGAGGAGCCAATAAAAGGTGATTTGCTTGTCACAAGGCGTGCTCTTAATACTCAATTGAAGGGGGAGTGTCATGAGGAGCAAAGGGACAACTTGTTTCATACAAGGTGTCATGTTCAAGGCAAGGCTTGTAGTGTGATAATTGATAGTGGGAGTTGCACCAACATAGTGAGTACTCTTTTGATTAATAGGTTGGGGCTGCCTACTATACCACACTCACTTCCATACAAGCTCCAATGGATTAATGATTGTGGTGAGGTAAAGGTGAATAGACAAGCCATGATTTCATTTTCAATTGGAAAATATCATGATGAGGTGTTATGTGATGTAGTGCCTATGCATGCTGGAGAAATATTGCTTGGGCGACCATGGCAATTTGACAGAAGGGCTATACATGATGGGTACCTCAATAGGTATTCATTTGCCAAGGATGGTAGAAAGACAATCTTAACACCACTTTCCTCAAGAGAAGTGTATCGAGAGCAATGTAAAATGGAAAGGATGAGAGTTGAGGCCGAAAAGAAAGAGAAAGAGAGTAAACACAGTACTTTAGAGAGTGAAAATAAAAAGAGTGAAAAGAAAGAGGGAAGAGAAAAAAAAAAAAAGAGCAGATTCGGCTTAGAGAGAAAAATGCCAAGAATGTGAGTTTGATAGCTAAGACAAGTGAGGTTAGGCAAGCTTTGTATTCCAATCGGCCTATATTTGTCTTTTTGTACAAAGGGGTTTGTTTAGCAACTAATGAACTTAACCCGTCTTTGCCTAGTGTGTTTGATGATCTCTTGCAGGAATTTGAAGATGTGTTTCCCGAGGAGATGCCAAGTGGTTTACCACCAATTAGAAGCATAGAACACCAAATTGACTTCATTCCTAGAGCTCCTATACCCAATAGGCCAGCATATAGAATGAATCCAAGTGAGACAAAGGAGATCCAAAAACAAGTGGAGGAGTTGCTAGCTAAGGGGTATGTGAGGGAGAGTCTTAGTCCTTACTCGATTCCTGTTATTCTTGTACCAAAGAAGGATGGAACATGGAGGATGTGTGTGGACTGCAGAGCCATCAATAAAATCACTGTAAAGTATCGTCATCTTATTCCTAGATTAGATGACATGCTTGATGAGTTATATGGTTCTTGTTTGTTCACCAAAATTGATTTGAAATCTGGTTATTATCAAATTTGAATGAATGTTGGTGATGAATGGAAAACAACCTTTAAGACCAAGTATGAGTTGTATGAATGGCTTGTCATGCCATTTGGTCTTACTAATGCACCTAGCACATTTATGCGATTAATGAACCATGTGTTGCGTGAGTACTTGGGTAAGTTTGTTGCTGTTTATTTTGATGATATTCTAATTTACTCTAAGTGCTTAGATGATCATGTCATGCATGTGCGACTTGTACTAGAAAAACTTAAGCAAGAAAAGTTGGATGCTAACCTTAAGAAGTGTAGCTTTTACATGGATAAGGTTAATTTTCTTAGTTTTGTTGTATCTAGTCAAGGTATTGAGGTTGATGAAGACAAGGTTAGAGCCATTAAAGAGTGGCCGAGACCTAAAAGTGCTAGTGAGGTGAGGAGTTTTCATGGGCTTGCTGGTTTCTATAGGAGATTCATTAGGGATTTCAGTAGTATAGCCGCACCTTTGAATGAGTTAAGAAAAATGTTAGATTTGTTTGGGGTGATGCACAAGAACATGCATTTAATGAGCTTAAGGTTAAATTGTGTAATGCACCTTTGCTTGCTTTACCTAACTTTGATAAGACTTTTGAGATTGAATGTGATGCTAGTGGCATAGGCATTGGAGCTATTTTGATGCAGGATCAAAGGCCACTAATGTATTTTAATAAAAAGTTAAGTGGGGCAGCCTTGCAGTATCTAACATATGACAAGGAATTATATGCTTTGGTTCGAGCTTTACACACATGGCAGCATTATTTGTGGCCTAGGGAGTTTGTGATACACACTGATTATGAAAGCTTAAAGCATTTGAAGGGGTCAAGATAAGCTGAACCGTAGGCATGCTAAATGGGTTGAGTTCATAGAAACATTCCCATATGTGATTAAATACAAGCAAGGTAAGGAGAATGTGGTTGCTGATGCATTATCTAGAAGGTACACTTTACTTAACTCACTTAGTGCTTAATTGCTAGGTTTTGAGTTTATAAAAGAGTTGTATCATCATGATGTTGATTTCGGTGATATATACATTTCTTGTGATAATGGGCCTGTTTCTAATGATTTTTACTTGTTTGATGGTTTTTGTTTAAAAGAAATAGATTGTGCATTCCTAAATATTCTATGAGGGAATTGTTGATTAAGGAGGCACATGGAGGGGGCCTAATGGGACATTTTGGGGTTAATAAGACCTTTGATATACTATTAGAACATTTCTTTTGGCCTAGTATGAAACATGATGTGCATAAAGTTTGTGAGCATTGCATTACATGTAGAGAAGCTAAGTCTAGGTTGAAACCGCATGGGTTATACGCACCATTACCTGTTCCTAATGAACCTTGGACTGATTTGTTTATAGATTTTGTGCTTGGATTGCCTAGAACTAGGAAAGGTCGTGATAGTATCTTTGTTGTGGTTGATAGATTTAGTAAAATGGCTCATTTTATACCATGTCATAAAACTAATGATGCTCAATTGATTGCTGATTTATTTTTCAAAGAAGTTATGCATTTACATGGCATACCTAAGAGCATTGTTAGTGATAGACATGTTAAGTTCTTAAGTCATTTTTGGCGTGTGTTGTGGGGAAAGTTAGGAACTAAGCTGATATTTTCAACTACTTGTCACCCTCAAACCAATGGGCAAACTCAAGTAGTAAATAGGACTTTGATTATCTTGCTTAGAGCAATCATAGAAAAAAGAACATTAGGACATGGGAGGATTGTTTACCATTGGTGGAGTTTGCTTACATTTAGGGCTGTTCATAGCACTACTCATTGTTCTCCATTTGAGATTATTTATGGATTTAATCCACTTACTCCTATTGATATATTACCATTGCCACCTAACAATTTTGTGAGTGTTGATGCTGATTCTAAAGCAGATTTGGTGAAGAAGTTACATAAGCAAGTTAAGGAGAGGATTGAAAAGCAAAATGCTAAAGTAGCTTCACGTGTGAACAAAGGAAGGAAGCTAATGATTTTTCAGCCTGGGGATTGAGTGTGGGTGCATTTTCAAAAAGAGAGGTTTCCACTTCAAAGGAAATCTAAGCTAAACCCAAGAGGAGATTGTCCTTTTCAAATACTTGAAAGAATTAATGACAATGCATACAAAGTGGACTTGCCAGGTGAGTATAATGTTAGTACTTCATTTAATGTGGCTGACTTGAGTCCTTTTGATATAGGTGATGCTTTAGATTCGAGGACGAATCCTTTTCAGGAGAGGGGAAATGTTATGGATCAACCTACACACCAAGTGGAGCTGATTCAATATCATGAAGATGAGAAAGATCAAGAAGGCAAGGATAAAGTTCAAGAGGTTTCTAGTCCAATCAATATGCCTCAAGACCTATAACAAGATCTCAGTCTAAGAAGCTTCAACAAGCCTTAATCCATCATCTACAAGACTTAGTGAATTTGGCTAGTGAGGGTTTGCAAGGACGCCAAAGCTTTGGAGCATGTACAGCTCAAGTTCCCTACAACTTAATTCAAGTCCAAGTTACTAATGGGTTTAATTAAGTTTGTAATGGGCCATATTAGTTATGGGCTGGTTTTAATTAGTTTTAATAAAATAAGATTAGTTTCTTAATCTTGCTCTCCAAGAGTTTGATTTGTCAACTCTCGTCATTAATGAGAACTTGCTCATTAGGTTTTTCTTTGTAAAGGCTATTAATAAGCCTTAGCTAAGTTTTTTTGGAATCAGATTATGATTGAATTATTAAACTTAAAGGCTATTTTGCTTTTATCTTTGTGTTCTTGTGTAGAATACATGCTTTAAGGAACATTCAAGTAGATTGATCATCTTCTTGTGGAGTGTTTCGAAATTGGAATTCAGAAACAAGTTTTCCTTATTCCAATTCTTTGATCATCTTATCTAAGCAATCTGATTTCTAACCTTTCTTAGGGGTTGTTGGCAAATTGAGTATTGGGGTTTTCAAGTTAATGCTTTGGGGGTTCAAATACATAAAGGGGTTCTCAAGCTTATTCTTGGAGGTTCTATATCAGATGGTCAGTGTGAATTACAAACTCCTTAGGCCAAAGGTAGTGTTGCTAAGTCTCTAAAGCTCTAACCAAAGCATAGAGCTCCTTGTCATAAGTGGGGTACTTCAATGAATAACCAAGGAGCTTTTCACTAAAATAAGCAATTAGCTTTTTTCCTTGCATAAGGACAACCCCAATACCTACACCTGATGCATCACACTCAATCTCAAAAATATCATTAAAGTTAGGCAAAGCAAGAATGGGTGCCTTACATAGCTTATCTTTCAATGAATTAAATGCATCTTTTTGTTCTTTTCCCCACTTAAAAACACAATTCTTTTTAATTACCTCTGTTAGAGGTGCAACTATGGTGCTAAAATCTTTTACAAAATGTCTATAAAAACTAGCCAAACCATGAAAACTTCTTACCTCACTTACCAATGTAGGAATTGGCTAATTTTTGATAGCACTTACCTTTTTCTTCATCAACTTCAACACCTTGAGTACTAACCACAAATCCTAAAAACACAATCCTATCTAAACAAAAAGAACACTTTTAAAGGTTAGCAAACAATTTTTCATTTCTCAACACATCAAGTACACACCTTAAATGTTCTAAGTGTTTATCTATGCTTTTAGAATAGACAAGAATATCATCAAAATATACAACAACAAACTTACCAATAAAATTTCTCAAAACATGGTTCATAAGTCTCATGAAAGTACTAGGTGCATTAGTCAAGCCAAAAGGCATAACTAACCATTCATACAAACCATATTTTGTTTTAAAGGCAATTTTCCATTCATCACCTTCCTTCATTCTAATTTGGTGATATCTACTTTTCAAATCAATTTTGCTAAAGATAGCAGAACCATGCAACTCATCAAGCATATCATTTAACTTAGGAATAAGATGGCGAAACTTTACTGTAATATTATTAATTGCACGACAATCAACACACATATGCCAAGAACTATCTTTCTTAGGTACTAGCAAAATGGGCACAGCACATGGACTCATACTTTCTCTAACATGTCTTTTAGCTAACAACTCCATAACTTGCCTTTGAAGCTCCTTTGTTTCCTCGGGGTTACTTCTATAGGCTGGTCTATTTGGAATCAAAGCATTAGGAATAAAATTGATTTGATGCTCAATACCCTTAATGGTTGGCAATCCATTAGGTATCTCTTCAGGAAAGACATCCTCAAATTCCTATAAAAGAGAAACAAAAACACTAGGCAAAGAAACATTAAGGTCATTAGGGTTAAAATAAAGCTCCTTGTACATGAGTGCAAGTATACTTTTCTTTGAAAACCAAGCTTCCCTAACATCAATTCCCTTTGCATACGAACCCCAAGTATATTAAACTTGAGACCCAATATCTTTACGCTCAGAAGCAACTCCTTGGAAAGCTAAATCAAAATTTTCCCAAGTTCGTGACCCAATTCCAACCCATGATAGAGCACCTTGGAATATAATCACCTTTGGATGATGATCTCCGCAACACAATACCAACTTGTGAAAGAGAACCTTGGAATAAATACGCACAAAGTAATTAGCTTTGATTGTATGAACTTGATTCAAGCAAGAATAAAAAACAAGAGATAATACTTTTAAGAAAAACTAAATTTTTATTTATCCAAATCTGACCCCATTTTACATGAATGGTTAAGTTTATATAGAGGCTTAACTCTAAATGGGAAAAAAACATAGACTAAGGAATCTTTCCTAAACAAGAATTAAATTTTCCTAGTTAGAAATTGATTCCTAGACAACTAATAATTATAGGTTTAACCCTAAATTGGAATAAAACATAGACTAGGGAATCTTTCTTAAACAAGAATTAAAGTTTCCTAGTTAGAATTTGATTTCTAGACAACTAATAATTATAAGTTCAACCTAAATTGGAATAAAACATAGACTAGGGAATCTTCCTAAACAAGGATTGAAGTTTCCTAGTTAGAAATTGATTCCTAAACAAGAAATAATTCAAAACTCGTTTTAGGCTTTAATCCTAACATAAATTGACCCAAAACTCACTAATTACATAAGCACACTAAATTTATTTGAACTTGGGCTTATATCATATTGATAGGGGCCCAAAAACATAAAAAAACAAACTAAAGACCTAGGTACATGCCCATGTTTTGGCCTTCATCCACTTGAATCATTGTCACCAAACTTTGATTTGAGTCTTGAATCCCCATTTTGATGAATGCTTCCTTCTTGCATTCTTGAATTGTGGCAAGATCATCCCACAAGCTTTGAATCATCCCATTTAGTTTTTGCTTGAATTTCTTCATTCTTGCTCTTATAATGGGACCATTGGGAAGTTGAATTGGATCCTTGCCTTTGTATGCTTTGTTGTTTGCATCATATGAAACCCAAGCATATTAAACTTGAGACCCAATTATCTTTACACTTGGAAGCAACTTCTTGGAAAGCTAAACCAGGTTTTTCCCAAGTTTGTGATCCAAATCCAACCCGTGATAGAGCACCTTGGAATATGATCACCTTTAGATGATGATCTCTGTGACACAATACCAAACTCGTGGAAAAGAACCTTGGAATAAATACCCACGAAGTACTTAGCTTTGATTATATGAACTTGATTCAAAATCAAGAGATCACACTCTTAAGAAAACTGAATTTTTATTGATCATAACTTAACTTAATTTTATATGAATGGTTGAGTTTATATAGAGGCTCAACCTTAAATTAAAATCAGCTAAGGATTAGGAAATCTCCTAAATTAGAATCAACTATGGAATAGGAAATCTTTCTAAATAAGGATTGAAGTTTCCTAGTTAGAAATTGATTCCTAAACAAATAATAAGCTATAACTGAGTTGGGCTACTAAATATGATAAGTTTTTAAGGCCCAAAACATCTAGAATAAAAGTAAAATAACAAAAATCAAAAAATAAAATGAATTACACAGCTTCAGTTTTTGTTGCGCTTGCGACAGAGGGTTCTCAGCCTACTGTCATCACGGTCGCTACACCCGTCGCAGGCACAACGCTGCCAATTTCAGCTTTTATGCACTTTCATCTTATGGCCATGTTTTATACTTGACTCTTCATATATTTGACCTTCCTCCACTTGAATCATTATCACCAAACTTTGATTTGTGTCTTGAATCCCCATTTTGATGAATGATTCATTCTTGCATTCTTAAATTGTGGCAAGATCATCTCACAAGCCTTGAATCATCCCATTTAGTGCTTCCTTGAATTTTTTCATTCTTGCTCTTGTAATGGGACCATTGGGAAGTTGAATTGGATCCTTGCCTTTTTATTCTTCCTTGTTTGCATCAGAAGTCAAATTGGATCATTGCCTTTGTATACTTTCTTGTTTGCATCATTCCCTCCTTTCTCAAGATGGTTTGTCCATGAATCTTCAACATCTACATCAAAAGTAGAAATGATACAAACCCCAAATGACCTGCTTTGAGACCCAATACCTTTATGCTTAGAACCAACTTCTTGGAAAGCTAAATCAGGTTTTCCCAAGTCCACGACCCAAATCTAACTCGTGATAGAGCACCTTAGAATATGATTACCTTTGGATGATGATTGCCACAACACTATACCAACTTGTGAAATAGAATCTTGGAATAATATACATAAAGTAATTAGCTTTGATTGTATGAACTTGATTCAAGCTAGAATAAAAAAAAAAGAGATAACACTCTTAAGAAAACTGAATTTTATTGATTAAAACTTCTTACCCTATTTTACATGAATAGTTGAGTTTATATAGAGACTCAACACTAATTTAGAAGTTGGTATTATGTCATAGAGATTATCATCTAAAGGTGATCATATTCTAAGGTGCTCTATCATGGGTTGGATTTTAGTTGTGGACTTGGGAAAAAACTAGTTTACCTTTCCAAGGAGTTGCTTGCAAGCATAGAGATAATTTTATCTCAATTTTGATATCTACTTGGGGTTTGCATCAGTTTGGTATCAGAGCTAGGCTCTAAATCAAGTTATATCTTTCCATTTCATTTGTGTTTTCTATTTTTGTTTATTATCTTGTTTCTGTTTTTTTTTATTTTCATTAAATTCCTTTGTTTTCATCTTGTTAATTCTGTTTTCTTGTGTTTCAAGTCTAAAATTCAAAAATCAAAAGAGATAGAAATACGAAAGTATAGAAAACAAAGAGACAAACTAAAGTAGTTGAACACAAGACACAAACAAAAAGAGGTAGATGATTTTGGAACTATTTTTTTTTATTTCAGGCCTGAAACAATAACAAAATAGAATTAATAAAGTGAAAACAAAGGAATTTAATGAAAACAAAAAGAGATAGAAACAAGAAAAACAAATGAAAATAGAAAATACAAATGAAATGGCAAGATATAACTTGATTTAGAGCCTTAGTTTGAGACCCAATACTTTTACTCTTGGAAGAGACTCCTTTCGAAAGCCCAATCAAGTTTACAAGGAAAAATCTTAACTCAATGATCAACTTGTGTCAAGGAACCACAGTATGTTGTGAACAAGCAAAGTAATTAGCTTTGAAGTTTGGGTTTTTTTATTCTAATCCTAGAACTAGATTTAAAAAAATTCTCACAAGCTTAAAGCTTAAATTTGGGGAAATCAACTTATCTTTCTTTATTGAATGAATAGCTAAGTATTTATAGTATTACAAAAACCCTAAATTAGAATTAGCTAAGGACTAGGAAATCTTCCTATACAAGGATTAAGATTCCTAATTAGAAATAACTCATAAACTACTTATTATACAAGAAAACTGATTCTTAAACAAGAAAACAAGCTAATCTCGTTTTTAGGCTTAAACCTAATATAAACATGCCTAAAACTCATTAATTACATATCCAAAATTAATTTAATTGAACATGGGCTTACATCATATTGATAGGGGCCCAAAAACATCAAAAACTAAATTAAAATAATTAAATTCAAAATTTAGATGAATGTCACGGTAGCCAACACACCCACAGACATACCCATGTTCCAGGGCATGTTGTATTCTATCCCTTTTCGATTTCTCTCCCATGGATCATGTATGAAGCTTGAACTTCCATGTTTTGTCTTTTTCCAACACTTTTATGCAATTCATCACTATTGCAGCTTCCTTGAATGCAATGCTTTCCAAAAGTGATGCTCATTATGCAAGTCTTCTTAATAACATTGTAAAAAGTTTTGTATTTCTTTGGATTCCTCTTGAAAGAGCCATTGAACATGAATTGAAGCTCCATTGATTCTCTTTCCATGCTAACTTGATGAAAAGGATAGCCTTGAAGAACCTTTTTGAAATCTTTATCATGCATATATCAGAGATATTCTTACAAGGCATCTTGATTCTCATCATATTCACAACTGCCCTATTATTAGAATTGACATTTTGGTGGGCGATTCTAATAAGTGTAAACTCAGGGTGACCTAGATGACTTTTGGTGGAAATGAAGGTTGTGGTTTGTTTTAGGAGGTCTAGTTGGATGCCACATAAGTTTTTAGATATTTTCAATTGTATTTAGATGGTTTTCAATCTTAAAGTTATTTTTGATTTTTTGGTCTTCCTTTAATAATAGAGGCATCTAAGTTTGATATGGGAAAATGAAGGTCCTAGTGAGAGCAAAAAATATTACAAGCATGCTAGAGCTTGTGGTACTAACTTGAAATAGATCTAGACTTGTGTCCTAAGTGATTTAGAGATACTTTGCAAGTGGATTGAAAAGAGGTTACCTCTTCACTTTTTATCACTTTTTTAATTTGTTAAGTTTCACTTTCTTTCTCTAAAATACATTTTCTCTAACTTCTCTCTAGAAACTCATGGCTTCCTTTTCAGCTAGCATTTTCCATATCCGGAGTTACCAAGCCCCTCACGAGAATACCTACCTAGAGGACTTATTTTAGGAGCTGACTTGCAACATGGCATAGACTGGCACTATGGAGTTATTTATTATTCTGACCTCTTTTTCTTGTTCAAAGTTAGTTTTTACCCAAAAAAAAAAAAAATTTGCATGTATGGTAACAATTGATGTAAAATTAATGAAATATATACTTTTTTTCAATTCAAATTCTAATTAATAATTGATTTTCTATAATGATTAAAATTAAATCATAAAAATAGTATTGATTTGTTGGACCTAAATGTCCTTAGTGAGTTTTATTCGAGTGGTGCTACCCTATGCATGATGTATAGGAAGATTTCTAATCTCTCCCAAACAGCCTTTTCTAGCTTGGGTGAGATGCACATTATTTGGGAGATATGTTTCTATGCATTTCTTTCTTTGTTTTTTTTTACTACTTTTACCCCCTGTCTTTTAGTTGACTATTTTCTAATTTTCAATACTAGGCTTATGAGTATTTCCCATTTCTATCTCCTTCTTTGAGGGATATCACGATGGATTGTATCCTGAGTGGCTATTTGTGGAGCTCATAAAATTGTAATCAGTATGATAAGCTAGGTTTTCATGGGACCAAGTCCTTCCTTTCTCAACTCAACCTAACACACATATTGGCTCTTTACTTGTTAACTTGTTATTGCTCTTGGGACTTACTATTTCTTTTATAAGCCAAGTGGAAGCCTTTTCCCTTTAGGATGATGTACCTTACAAAGGGGACTAACTACAACCTAACTTTATCTTCTTCTTGCCTTCTTTTGCACTTTTGATATGAGTGGATGTTTTATTTGGGGGAAAGAATCCAAGGGCAGATTACTGGTGAGAGTATTATTCTAATGTGATATGAACCCTAAGTATATTAAACTTGAGATCCAATATCTTTAGGCTTGAAAGCAACTCCTTAGATAGCTAAATCAGGTTTTCCCAAGTCTGTGACCCAAATCCAACTCCTGATAAAGCACTTTGGAATATGATCACCTTTGGATAATGATCTCCGCAACACAATATCAACTCATGAAAGAGAACCTTAGAATAAATATATACAAAGTAACTATCTTTGATTGTATGAACTTGATTCAAGCAAGAATAAAAAACAAAAGATAACACTCTTAAGAAAATTGAATTTTATTGATCAAAACTTATCTTAACTGAATTTTACATGAGTGGTTGAGTTTATATAGAGGCTCAACACTTAAATTAGAATTAGCTAAGCATTAGAAAATCTTCCTATACAAGGATTGAAGATTCCTAAATAATAACTAATTTAGAACTGAATTCTAAAACAAGTTAGGAATCCTTCCTATACAAGAGAAGTTATTTCCTAACTAGAAACTGAAATCTAATTAATTAAACTATGAAATTCGGATAGGCCTTTCACCTAACATAAAATAGGCTCAAAACTAATTAAAACATGAAAATAAAGTTGTTTAAACAACTCTTGAGTTGTATACATAACATAGGCAGCCCAACACTAAATAAAACATGATAAATTGAATTTGAAAAGCTCAAATATGGAGGGTCCAATCTGGATGAAGAATTGCATCCTTGTAAACACTTGAATAGATTAGGCCCAAGCAAATAGGAATGTAATTTGGCCTCTTCATCTTGACATTAGGCTTGAATAGATTGATTAAGCCCTTGAAGCTTCCTTGAATACAATAGATCCATATGCAAAGCTCATGATCTAAATATCCTTGATTAGTTTATAGGAAACTTCATTCAACCTTGTTTTCTTCTTAAATGATCCATCAATCATGCACAATGGTCATATTGCATGGCTTTGTAAGCTATCTGATATGAACCTCAAGTATATTAAACTTGAGGCCCAATTATCTTTACACTTGGAAGCAACTCTTTGGAAAGCTAAACCAGGTTTTCCCAAGTCTGTGACCCAAATCCAACCTATCATAGAGCACCTTGAAAAATGATCGCCTTTGGATGATGATCTCCGCGACACAATACCAACTCGTGAAAGATAACCTTCAAATAAATATGCACAAAGTAATTAGCTTTGATTGTATGAACTTGATTTAAGCAAGAATCGAAAACAAGAGATCACACTCTTAAGAAAACTGAATTTTTATTTATCAAAATTTTTTCATTTTACATGAATAGTTGAGTTTATATTGAGAGTCAACCCTAAAGTAGAAGTAAACATGAACTAGAAAATCTTCCTAAACAAGGATTGAAGTTTCTTAGTTAGAAATAGATTCTTAAGCTAACTTCTAAACAAGAAATAAACTTAAACTCGTTTAGGGCTTTAAACCTAACATAAATAGGCCTAAAACTCACTAATTACATATCCAAACTTAATTTAATTGAATATGGGCTTATATCATATTGATAGGGGCTCAAAAACATTAAAAAAAAAGTAAATAATAAAATCTCAAAAATAAAAATGAATGCACATAATGCTACATGCCCAAGGACATAACCATCCCTTTTCAATTTCTCTCCCATTTTACATTGTATGAAGCTTGAACTTCCATGTTTTGCCTTTTTTCCAACCCTCTTTATGTAATTCATCAATGTTGAAACTTCCTTGAATGTAATTGGATCCATATGCAAAGCTCATGATCCAAATATCCTTGATTAGCTCTTCATGCAACCTTCTTTTCTTCTTAAATGACTCACCAATCATGTATAATGGCTGGATTGCATGTCTTTGTAGGCTATCTTAATAGAAATGACAACCTTGAAGAACCTTCTTGAAATCTTTAACTTGCAAATATTTGTAGGATTCTTCTAAGGCATCTTGATTCTCATCATTTCTTTTCGCTCATTTTTCTCTTTTCTCTTTTTCAATTTTTCACTCAAGCTCACTCTCTTGTCTTTCTCAAGATTTTTGCCACTTTTTTATTTTGTATTCTCTCTTTCTTTTGGTACATCATCACTCGCACTCTTATTTTCTCTCTCCTTTTGAATTTTTTTTAGCTCAATCTCATAGATTTCTCTAGGTGAAAGTGGTCCAAAAGTTATCTTTCTTCCATCCTTCTCAAAAGTGTAGTGATTGGTGTAACCATCATGCATAACCCTCCTATAAAATTGCCAAGGGCATCCCAATAATAGATGACCTGCTTGTATAGGCACAACATCAAATAAAATCTCATCATTATATCAGCCTATCTTGAAAGCTACTAGAACTTGCCTTGTCACCCTAATTTCCCCATAATCATTAAGCCATTTTAGTTTATAAGGGTAAGGATATTTAGTAGTAAGTACCTTAGTTTTTCAACTAAATGGGTGCTTGCTGCATTAGTTACATTACTCCCATCTATGATTACATCACAAACTCTATCTTTTACAAGGCATCTAGTTTAAAACAAATTTTCCCTTTATTGCACATTATCATTACGTTGGATTTGCATGTTCAATATTCACCTTGTGATAAGAGACCTCCCATATTCGGCTATTTCAGGTTCATTGTCCTCCTCTTCATCACTTGCATCCTTAAGAGGTGGCATTCTTTCTTCTTCAACTTCTTCTTCACTAGCTGAATAGTATTCCCCATCTCTTATGTACATTACCTTCTTATTTGGACAATCCTTCTTGCAGTGACCTACACCTTGACATTTATAACATCTAATATTACTTGAACTAGAAGGCATAGATTTACCTTTGTCCTTACTTGGGATGGGTGTCTTTGGAGCTTCCTTGGAATCAATTTTAGGCTTAGATGAAAAAGCCTTGTCATCTTTCCTCTAATCCGATTTGAATGGTGCATTATAGGAGGTAGATAGCCGATTAGTACTCTTCTTCTTCAATTGCTTCTCAACCTTCAAAGCAAGGTTAAGCAAATCTTCAAGCTCAATATATGGTTGCAGCTCAACCACATTTGCAATCTCCTTATTCAACCCATTGAGGAACCTTGCCATTATAACCTCACTGTCTTCCACCACATTTGCTCGAATCATGGCTACCTCCATCTCTTTGTAGTATTCCTTAACACTCTTAGACCCTTGAGTTAGACTTTAAAGATGATTGTACAACTCCCTATAGTAGTGACTTGGCACAAATCTTTTTCTCATGATTGCCTTTAAGTCCCTCCATTCTTCTATGGGTCTTTCTCTATTTCTTCTTCTCTTTTGCTTGGTATCATCCTACTAAGTAATGGCATATCCATCAAATACAGCCACAATAAGCTTCAACTTCTTGGATTTAGTGTAGTTATGACAATCAAACACCAATTCAATCTTCTTTTCCCAATCCAAGTATGCTTCGAGATCTATTATTCCATGGAATGTTGGAATTTTCAATTTTATTCCACCATTGCTGTTATCTTGTCTAGCTCTTGGCTTCACTTCTTCTTCCTCTTCATCATCACCAAGGGACTCAGTTTCATCTTCATCTTCATCCCAAACTCTTATTTGGATTTGCCTAGCTTGCCTAGGAGCATTGGGTGGCTGTCCCTTTACAACTGAGACTTCCAATCTTTCAATCCTCTCATTGCTTCTTTGCTCCATTTGATCCAATCTATCATTGGTCCTTCTCTCCATAGCTTAGAGCAAGTCATGCAAGGCTTGAAATTTATCTAGTTCCCCATGTGGATTCCTTTCATCTTTGAACTACAAAACAAAGTTAGTAAAGTAGAGAATAGTTTCCTCACTTCACTCCCTCATGTGTTTCACTCAAGTAATTTTGTCACTCAAGTTCATTTGTGTTTAGTTTTACACTCAATCAATGGCTTTTCTCTAGATGTACTCACACTTAGCCTTTTTCCCCTCAAATCTCTTATCAATATTAGTTGCAAAAATCAAATTAATACAATTTTTACTGAATTCTAATGTGAATAAAATCCAAAGTTCAAAGACTCAAAATGAAACAAGAAATTCTAATTGGACTAGGAAACAAGAATTAGAATTTGACTCAGAAAAGTAAAATTAGAAATCCTAATTGAAGTTGGAAAACAAAGTTGAAATCCTAATAGAACTAGGAAAACAATATAGGAATCCCAATTGTGTTAGGAAACTTAATTGGACACAAACAAGAGAAGATAAACTTAGAATGGAAGTAGGAAGTCAAACCAGAAATTGATAAGGATTAGGAAACCAACTCCTAGCTTGTTATGGAGGGATGCTTGACTTAGTAAACTCCTTGTTGAAATTTGAAATCCTTTTTGATTCTCCTTGATTTGGTTGGAATTCCAGCGACCTTCCTTTTCCTTTCCACTCTAGAATTTGAAACAAAAACTATATATATTCCTATATAATTCAGATTTGCCAAGACTCTTTTCTTTTCTTTTCTTTTTCTTTCCTTAGCCGATTTCTTTCTTTCTTTCTTTCTTTTTATAATACAACAACAAACATATTGAAGATCAAATACAAAAAGCCAAATCGCATTTAAATTCTTCAAGCTTGGGATGGACGAACCTCCACTTCCTTCTTCTTGAATTTGAATTGGTTTCTAAGTAAGCATGGATGAATTTGACCTTCCAATACTTGAATTTCAACAAAACACAAAGGATACAAAAAGATGGAATGAACAAAGAGACAAATGGACAAAAGAAAGGTAAACGAATTTGGAATTTTTTTTTTTTGATTTTCATACATGAAACAATAGTAAGCAGAATCAACAAGTGAAATCAAAGGAATTTAACAAAAACAAAAATAGATGGGAATAAGAAAAATAAATGAAAAGGGAAAACACAAATGAAACATAAAGATATAACCTGATTTAGAGCCTAAGCTCTAATACCAAACTGATATGAACCTCAAGTATATTAAACTTGAGACTCAATATCTTTATGCTTAGAAGCAACTACTTGGAAAGCTAAACCAAGTTTTTCCCAAGTCCGCAACCCAAATCCAACTTGTGATAGAGCTTGGAATATGATCACCTTTGGATGATGATCTCCATGACACAATACCAACTCATGAAAGAGAGTCTTGGAATAAATATGCACAAAGTAATTGGCTTTAATTGTATGAACTTGATTCAAGCAAGAATAAAAAAAAGAGACATAACACTCTAAAGAAAACTGAATTTTATTGACCAAAATTTAACTAAATTTTACATGAATGGTTGAGTTTATATAAAGGCTCAACCCTAATTTAGAATTAAACATGGACTAGGAAATCTTCTTAAACAAGGATTGAAGTTTCCTAGTTATAAATTGATTCCTAAACAAATAATAAGTTATAACTGAGTTAGGCTACTAAATATGATAAGTTTAAGGCCCAAAAACATCAAAAATTGAATAAAAATCAAAAAATAAAATGAATTACATAGCAGCTAACAAGCCTTGGAACATGGGTGCGCTCCAGACCATGTTGAGCTTGTTGAATAAAATGATTTACATAGTAGCCAACATGCCTTAGAACATAGGCATGTTCCAAATCATGTTAAGCTTGTTGGCCATGTTTGAAACTTGACTCTCCACGTTTTGGCCTTCATCCACTTGAATCATTGTCACCAAACTTTGATATGTATCTTGAATCCTTATTTTAATGAATGATTCATTCTTGCATTCTTAAATTGTGACAAGATCATCCGACAAACCTTGAATCATCCCATTTAGTACTTCCTTGAATTTCTTCATTCTTGCTCTTGTAATAAGACCATTGAAAGTCAAATTGGATCCTTGCCTTTGTATGCTTCCTTGTTTGCATCAAGAAGACCTATATATAGTAAAGTCATCCATGAAAATTTCCATGGTAGTCCAAAAAGATGGATATCATGCAACATTGAAAAGCTGCAGGGGCATTGCATAATTGATGCATATAAAAAGGCATGTAAGATCAAAGATCCAATTCAACTTCCTAATGGTCCTGTCACAAGATCAACAATAAAGAAATTCAAAGAAGCATTGAATGGGATGATTCAAGGCTTGTGGAATGACCTTGCTACAATTCATAATTACAAGAAAGAGTCAAATATTAAGCTTGGACTTCAAGACAACAATCAAAGCTTAGTAAAATTGATACAAGTACAAGAAAGCAAAACTTGAAGATTGAAGCTTCTATGGAATTTAGATTCTCAAATCTATCCAACTTTCCTTATGATGCAAGTTTGAGAGTGATATGAACCCTAAACGATGAGAATCCATATACCTTGCAAGAAGCTAACAAATACATGTACAATAAAGATTTCAAGAAGGTTCTTCAAGATTGTCATTTTTATCAAGATAACTTACAAAGGCATGCAATACAATCATTGTGCATGATTAATGATCATTCAAGAAGAAAAGAAGGTTGTATGAAGTTTCCTATAAACCAATCAAGGATATTTGGATCATGAGCTGTTATGGATCAGCCTACACACCAAGTGGAGTGGATTCAACATCATGAAGATGAGAAAGATCAAGAAGGCAAGGCAAAAGTTCAAGAGGTTTCTAGTCCAATCAGTATGCCTCAAGGACCTATAATAAGATCTCGATCTAAGAAGCTTCAACAAGCCTTAATCCATCATCTACAAGACTTAGTGAATTTGGCTAGTAAGGGTTTGTAAGGACGCCAAAGCTTTGGAGCATGTACAGCTCAAGTTCCTTACAACTTAATTCAAGTCCAAGTTACTAATGGGTTTAATTAAGTTTGTAATGGGCCATATTAGTTATGGGCTGGTTTTAATTAGTTTTAATAAAATCATATTAGTTTCTTAATCTTGCTCTCCAAGAGTTTGATTTGTCAACTCTTGTCATTAATGAGAACTTGCTCATTAGGGTTTTCTTTGTAAAGGCTATTAATAAGCCTTGGCTGAGTTTTTTTGGAGCCAAATTATGATTGAATTATTAAACCTAAAGGCTATTTTGCTTTTATCTTTGTGTTCTTGTGTAGAATACATGCTTTAAGGAACATTCAAGCAGATTAATCATCTTCTTGTGGAGTGTTTCGAAATTGGAATTCAGAAACAAGTTTTCCTTATTCCAATTCTTTGATCATCTTATCTAAGCAATCTGATTTCTAACCTTTCTTAGGGGTTGTTGCCGAATTGATTATTGGGGTTTTCAAGTTAATGCTTTGGGGTTTCAAATACATAAAGCGGTTCTCAAGCTTATTCTTGGAGGTTCTGTATCATTTGGTATCAGAGCTTGGCTCTAGATCAGGTTTTATCTTTCTATAGTTCACGTTCTTCAATTCTGATTTCTTGTGTTTGTTTTGTTCTTGTTCTTCTTCGAATTAAATCAATTATTTGCAATCTGAAATTCAGATTTTGTGTTTATAGTCGAAGGTTACAATAAAAAAAAAAAAGAAAGAAATTCATTTTACAAAAAAAAAAAGGAAAAGAAGAAAGTATTCAAAAAGAAAGAATCCAGAATTCGTGGGTGTCTGATATACTAATTAGATCTGATTCTAATTTAGATTTGCTATTCCTACCTAGTTTATAATTGACATATCTGAATAGATTTTGTTATATCTTGTATTAAAATCGTTTCTTTCATATTCTAGTTAGATCCTTTTATTTTTCTTTTACATGTCCTTTGCTTCTATTTGAGTTTTCCTAATTTTATTGCTTCTTATTTGTTATTTTTCTTGTTTGGCCAAATTGTTTCAAATTTGTTTTTGCAATTTCAGTTTCGAAATTCTACACATTACAAGCTATTTGAATAGTTCTAAAAGTGTGATTCACCTAAGAACATAAAAGAATTAGCTAGAGTGGTGTGAGGAAACCGTGAGTGAAATATTTGCTTGAGTTAAACACAAGTGACCATCCCCATCATTTGAGTGCAAAACACGTGAGGGAGTGCTTGTGAGGTCCTTTGAATTATTTTTCTTTGTTTTTCTAACATTCCTTTGCAGCAATGTCAAACCAAAGTGGAAATAATGAGGTTGTTCATTTTGATGAAGCTAGACTACGTGAGGCTCAACAAGTAGAGTTTACACGTTTTAACAGAAATATGGAGGCTATGAGGGATGCATTAGAGTGCATGGATGCAAGGTTGCAAGCGGTTGAAAGAGCAACTCCAAACCGCAATGAGGTGCAAGGGGGAGGTAGAAACCAAATACCTCAAGATGACTGGGAAGATGAAGACCATGGCTACATGATGACGAAGATGTTCCTATTATTGGGATGGGCAGAAATAGAGGTAGATTAGGCCAAGGTTTAGGTAGATCTAGAGGAGGAAGGCAAGAGAACCATACTATGGTAGAAACTAAGGCAATGAAGATTTCATAGATAGGAATTTGGGGAGTATTAAACTTAAGATACCTACCTTTCAAGGTACAATAGATCTAGAGGCTTATTTACAATGGGAAAAGAAGGTGGAACTTATATTTGATTGTCACCATTTTAGTGAGGAAAAGAAGGTTAAGCTTGCTGTTTCACAATTTGTAGATTATGCCATAGCTTGGTGGGAACAATTAGTGACTAGTCGAAGGAGAAACTTGGAGTACCCAATTGAGACTTGATATGACCTTAAGTCTATAATGAGAAAGAGGTTTGTGCCTAGACATTTTCATAGGGAACTTGTGCACAAACTTCAAGTTCTTAAACAAGGTAGTAAAAGTGTGGATGATTACTACAAGGAAATGGAAATGCTTATGACTAGGGCTGATATAGAGGAGGATAGGGAGACTACCATGGCACATTTCTTGGCTAGTTTGAACAAAGACATAGCTGATCGAGTTGATTTGCAACCATATATGGAGTTAGAGGAGATGGTGCACATTGCAGTCAAGGTAGAAAAACAACTCCAAAGAAGAGGACTAGCAAGGTATGTTTCTAAGCCTTTTTTCAACTCTAATTCTACTTGGAAAAAGGATGGAAAGGGTGAATTTAAAGGTGGGAACAAGGCTGCCTATGATGTTGCAAAAGGAAGGGCAGATTCAAATTCCAAAGAAAAATCTAAACCCGAAGAGCCTAAGGGGAGAAATGGAGATATTAAGTGTTGGAAGTGCTAAGGAGTAGGTCATGTAAGCAAGGAGTGTCCTAATAGATGAATTATGGTCATTAGAAATGGAGAAATAGTGACAGATGATGAAAGGGGCAACAATGATAGTGAAGAGGAAGAGATGCCTGAATTAGAGGATTGTAGCAAGGGGAGCATAGAGGAGCCAATAAAAGGTGATTTGTTGGTCACAAGGCGTGCTCTTAGTACTCAATTGAAGGAGGAGTGTCATGAGGAGCAAAGGGACAACTTGTTTCATACAAGGTGTCATGTTCAAGGCAAGGCTTGTAGTGTGATAATTGATAGTGGGAGTTGCACCAACGTAGTGAGTACTCTTTTGATTAACAGGTTGGGGCTACCTACTATACCACACTCATGTCCATACAAGCTCCAATGGTTTAATGATTGTGGTGAGGTAAAGGTGAATAGACAAGCCATGATTTCATTTTCAATTGGAAAATATCATGATGAGGTGTTATGTGATGTAGTGCCTATGCATGCTAGAGAAATATTGCTTGGGCGACCATGGTAATTTTACAAAAGGGCTATACATGATGGGTACCTCAATAGGTATTCATTTGCCAAAGATGGTAGAAAGACAATCTTAACACCACTTTCCCCAAGAGAAGTGTATGAAGAGCAATGTAAAATGGAAAGGATGAGAGTTGAGGCCGAAAAGAAAGAGAAAGAGAGTAAACAAAGAACTTTAGAGAGTGAAAATAAAAAGAGTGAAAAGAAAGAGGGAAGAGAAAAAAAAAAGAGCCGATTTGGCCTAGAGAGAAAAATGCCAAGAATGTGAGTTTGATAGCTAGGACAAGTGAGGTTAGGCAAGCTTTGTATTCCAATCGGCCTATATTTGTGTTTTTGTACAAAGGGGTTTGTTTAGCAACTAATGAACTTAACCCGTCTTTGCCTAGTGTGTTTGATGATCTTTTGTAGGAATTTGAAGATATGTTTCTCGAGGAGATGCCAAGTGGTTTACCACCAATTAGAGCCATAGAACACCAAATTGACTTCATTCCTGGAGCTGCTATACCCAATAGGCTAGCATATAGAATGAATCCAAGTGAGACAAAGGAGATCCAAAAACAAGTGGAAGAGTTGCTAGCTAAGGGGTATGTGAGGGAGAGTCTTAATCCTTGCTCGGTTCCTATTATTCTTGTACCAAAGAAGGATGGAACATGGAGGATGTGTGTGGACTATAGAGCCATCAATAAAATCATTGTAAAGTATCGTCATCCTATTCCTAGATTAGATGATATGCTTGATGAGTTATATGGTTCTTGTTTGTTCACAAAAATTGGTTTGAAATCTGGTTATTATCAAATTTGAATGAATGTTGGTGATGAATGGAAAATAGCCTTTAAGACCAAGTATGGGTTATATGAATGGCTTGTCATGCCATTTGGTCTTGCTAATGCACCTAGCACATTTATGCGATTAATGAACCATGTGTTGCGTGAGTACTTGGGTAAGTTTGTTGTTGTTTATTTTGATGATATTCTGATTTACTCTAAGTGCTTAGATGATCATGTCATGCATGTGCGACTTGTACTAGAAAAACTTAAGCAAGAAAAGTTGTATGCTAACCTTAAGATGTGTAGCTTTTGCATGGATAAGGTTAATTTTCTTGGTTTTGTTGTATCTAGTCAAGGTATTAAGGTTGATGAAGACAAGGTTAAAGCCATTAAGGAGTGGCCGAGACCTAAAAATGCTAGTGAGGTGAAGAGTTTTCATGGGCTTGCTGGTTTTTATTGGAGATTCATTAGGGATTTCAGCACTATAGCTGCACCTTTGAATGAGTTAGTTAAGAAAAATTTTGGATTTGTTTGGGGTGATGCATAAGAACATGCATTTAATGAGCTTAAGGTTAAATTGTGTAATGCACCTTTGCTTGCTTTACCTAACTTTGATAAGACTTTTGAGATTGAATGTGATGCTAGTGGCATAGGCAGTGGAGCTGTTTTGATGCAGGATCAAAGGCCACTAATGTACTTCAGTGAAAAGTTAAGTGGGGTAGCCTTGAATTATCCAACATATGAGAAGGAATTATATGCTTTGGTTCGAGCTTTACACACATGGTAGCATTATTTATGGCCTAGGGAGTTTGTGATACACACTGACCATGAAAGCTTAAAGCATTTGAAGGGTCAATATAAGCTGAACTGTAGGCATGCTAAATGGGTAAAGTTCATAGAAACATTCCCATATGTGATTAAATACAAGCAAGCAGATTTGGTGAAGAAGTTACATAAGCAAGTTAAGGAGAGGATTGAAAAGCAAAATGCTAAAGTAGCTTCACATGTGAACAAAGGGAGGAAGCCAATGATTTTTCAGCCTGGGGATTGGGTGTGGGTACATTTTCACAAAGAGAGGTTTCCACTTCAAAGGAAATCTAAGCTAAACCCAATAGGAGATGGTCCTTTTCAAATCCTTGAAAAAATTAATGACAATGCATACAAAGTGGACTTACCAAGTGAGTATAATGTTAGTACTTCATTTAATGTGGTTAACTTGAGTCCTTTTGATATAGGTGATGCTTTAGATTCGAGGACGAATCCTTTTGAGGAGAGGGGAAATGTTATGGATCAGCCTGCACACCAAGTGGAGTGGATTCAACATCATGAAGATGAGAAAGATCAAGAAGGCAAGGATAAAGTTCAAGAGGTTTCTAGTCCAATCATTATGCGTCAAGGACCTATAACAAGATCTCGGTCTAAAAAGCTTCAACAAGCCTTAATCCATCAGCTACAAGACTTAGTGAATTTGGCTAGTGAGGGTTTGCAAAGACGCCAAAGCTTTGGAGCATGTACAGCTCAAGTTCCTTACAACTTGATTCAAGTCCAAGTTATTAATGGGTTTAATTAAGTTTGTAATGGGCCATATTAGTTATGGGCTAGTTTTAATTAGTTTTAATAAAATCATATTAGTTTCTTAATCTTGCTCTCCAAGAGTTTGATTTGTCAACTCTTGTCATTAATGAGAACTTGCTCATTAGGGTTTTCTTTGTAAAGGCTATTAATAAGCCTTGGCTGAGTTTTTTTGGAGCCAGATTATGATTGAATTATTAAACCTAAAGGCTCTTTTGCTTTTATCTTTGTGTTCTTGTGTAGAATACATACTTTAAGGAACATTCAAGTAGATTGATCATCTTCTTGTGGAGTGTTTCAAAATTGGAATTCAGAAACAAGTTTTCCTTATTCCAATTCTTTGATCATCTTATCTAAGCAATCTAATTTCTAACCTTTCTTAGGGGTTGTTGCCGAATTGAGTATTAGGGTTTTCAAGTTAATGCTTTGGGGGTTCAAATACATAAGGGGTTCTCAAGCTTATTCTTGGAGGTTCTGTATCATGAGCTTTGCATATTGATCCAATTGTATTCAAGGAAGGTTCAAGGGCTTAATCAATCTATTCAAACCTAATGTCAAGATGAAGAAGCCAAATTACATTCCTATTTGCTTGGGCCTAATCTATTCAAGTGTTTACAAGGCTATCATTCTTCATTCAAATTGGACCCTCCATATTTGGGCTTTTCAAATTCAATTTATCATGTTTTATTCAGTGTTTGGGCTGTCTTTGTTATGTATACAGTCCAAGAGTTGTTTAAGCTACTTTATTTTCATATTTTAATTAGTTCAGGGCCTATTTTATGTTAGGTAAAAGGCCATTCCGAATTTTATAGTTTAATTAATTAGATTTCAGTTTCTAGTTAGGAAATAGCTTTTCTTATATAGGAAGGATTCCTAACTTGTTTTAGAATTTAGTTATAACTTAGTTATTATTTAGGAATTAGTTTCTAATTAGGAATCTTCAATCCTTTGTATTGGAAGATTTCCTAGTCCTTAGTTGATTCTAATTTAGGGTTGAGCCTTTATGATCAATAAAATTCAATTTTCTTAAGAGTGTGATATCTTAGTTTTGGTTCTTGCTTAAATCAAGTTTATACAATCAAAGCTAATTACTTTGTTCGTATTTATTCCAAGGTTCTCTTTCACGAGTTGGTATTATGTCGCAGAGATCATCATCCAAAGATGATCATATTCCAAAGTGCTCTATCATGGGTTAGATTTAGGTCATGGACTTGGGGAAAATCTGATTTAGCTTTCCAAGGAGTTGCTTCCAAGTGTAAAGATAATTGGGTCTCAAGTTTAATATACTTGGGGTTCATATCAGTTTGGCATTAGAGCTTAGGCTCTAAATCAGGTTATATCTTTCTGCTTCCTTTGTGTTTTCTATTTTTGTTTGTTTTTGTTTTCATGAAATTCCTTCATTTTCATCTCGTTAATTCTGTTTGTTATTGTTTTAGGTCTAGAAATTAAAAAAAAAAATCCTAGGTTGTTTACCCAATTCTATTTGTGTCTTTTTGTTTCTTTGTTTTCTATCCTATTCATATCCTTTTGTGTTTCATTGAAATTCAAGTATTGGAAGGTCAAATTCATTGATGCTTACTTGGAAACCAATTCAAATTCAAAAAGAAGAAAGTGGAGGATTCATCCATCACAAGCTTAAAGACGTCAAATTTAGTTTGGCTTTAATCTTTAGTTTATTTGTTAATTTTCCTTTTGAATTGTTGCTAAAATTATTTTAAAAAAATGAAAAAAGATAAAGGAAAAAAAAGAAGGAAAATTCGTCCAAAAAGAAAAGAAGAAGCAAAAAGTGTTGAAATATGATTTTTTGGTGTATTTATAGAAGTTATTTAGTTCCTAGAGTGAAGAGGACAAGGAAAAAAGTTAATTTTCAAGATTATACAAGGAGAATCAAAGATTTCAGCATTTTACAAGGAGTTTGACCAAATCTAAGCATCCTTCCAAAACAAGCTAGGATTGGTTTCCTACTCCTTCCTAAATTTTGGTTTGACTTTTCTAATCCTATTTTCATTCTGATTTCTTACTAATTTAATTATTTCCTTATTCATTTCGATTTTCTTTTTATTTTAATCCTTGTTTGTGTCTCATTAGGTTTCCTAATCCCATCAGGATTCCTATATTGTTTTCCTAGTTCTATTAGGATTTTAACTTTTGTCTTCTAATTTCAATTAGGATTTTTATTTCTATTTTTATGAGTTAAAATTCTAATTTTTTTTCCTAGTTCGATTAGGATTCTCATTTTCCTAGTATCATTAGGATTTCTTATTTCTTGTTTCGTATTTCATTTTGAGTCTTTGTATTTTATTCACATTGTAACTTAGTAAAAAATTACGTTAATTTGATTTTTGCAACTAATCTTGATAAGAGATTTGAGTGGAAAAAGGCTAAGTGTGAGCTCATAAAGAGAAAAGTCATAACAAATTAAGTAAAACACAAGTGATTGAGTGGCAATACTTGAGTGAAACACATGAGGGACTGATGTGAGGAATTATTTTACTTTACTAAGATTCTTTTCAAGTTTTTACAATGGAAGTTGATCAAGAATTTCAAAAGGAATTAATGGCTATTAGGCAAGAAGTAGGTATGTAGATATTGAAGGATGATATTTGGTTACCAATGATTGATAGCATACAGTCTATCAATTATGTTTTTCATACAAGATGTCACATCCAAGATAGAGTATGCTGTATGATCATTGATAGATTGAGTATTGTCAATTTTGCAAGCCTTGAGCTAGTTAAGAAATTAAATTTGCCCACTAGAAAGCATCCAAGGCCACACTCATTGTATTTATTGAATGAATATATCAAGATTAAAGAGCAAGCTTTAGTTCCATTCTCTCTAGGAAGGTGTAAAAGTGAAGATTAGTTTGATGTTGTACCAATGACTGTGATACATATTAGTCAAGCAAAACACATCAAATATACTAACCACTATAAGGTCCTGCTAAAAGATGGTAAGCATACTGCCCTTGCTCCTCTTTCTCAAAAAGAACTGTATGATGATCGAGTGAAGATACAAAGAAAAAGAGAGGAAGAACTTCAAAGACAAAATGGTGTTGTTGAGCTTATAGTGGCAGAATTGAGTGTGTCAAAAAGGGAGAATGAAGGTGATGAGAATTTCAAAGAGGAGGAAAGCAATGTGCAAAATGAAACTATAGAAGTGACTCATGAAGATGACTTAAACCCTTTGGAGCTTACAAGTGAAGAGTCCTCATTAAAGGGTGAAGAAGTTATTAAACATGAAGAAATTCCAATCTACTATCCTCCTCAAGTAGTTGTTGAAAATAAAGCTTAAACAATGAAATAAAATAAAAAAAAAAAAGAGTGCGTAAAGAAAGAGAGTGAAAAGAAAAAGCGTAAGTGTGAAAAGAAAGAATTAGTAAGTGAGGAAGAAAATGAACTTTCAAATAAGAGAAAAGAAATAATAGAAAGTTCAAATAAAAAGATTTAGAGTGGAGAGAGAAAACAAGTGAGCATAGTTGAAAAAGAAAGTATCAAGGATATTTTGTTTTCTAACACTAACAAGCTTGAATTTTCTTTGTTTGGTTTTGTTTCTTTTTTTTAGGATTTTAAAGAAGGATTTTCATGGAAGAAAAGAGGTGATAAAAGAAATGCATTTCCTACCAAGTGCTCAAGTCAAGATTTGAGGACGAATCATTCTGAGGAGGAAGGGAATGATGAGAATCCATATACATTGCAAGAAGCTCACAAATACATGCATGATAAAGATTTCAAAAAGGTTCTTCAAGGTTGTTATAGCTTACAAAGGTATGAAATACAACCATTGTGCATGATTAATGGATCATTCAAGAAGAAAATAAGGTTGTATGAAGTTTCCTATAAACCAATCAAGGATATTTGGATCATGAGCTTTGCATATAGATCTAATTGTATTCAAGGAAGCTTCAAGGACTTAATCAATCTATTCAAGTCTAATGTCAAGATGAAGAAGCCAAATTACATTCCTATTTGCTTGGGCCTAATCTATTCAAGTGTTTACATTCTTCATTCAAATTGGACCCTCCATATTTGGGCTTTTCAAATTCAATTTATCATGTTTTATTTAGTGTTTGGGCTGCCTATGTTATGTATACAACCCAAGAGTTGTTTAAACTACTTTATTTTCATGTTTTAATTAGTTTTGGACCTATTTTATGTTAGGTCAAAGGCCCATCCGAATTTTACAGTTTAATTAATTAGATTTCAATTTCTTGTTAGGAAATAGCTTCTCTTGTATAGGAAGGATTCCTAACTTGTTTTTATAATTCAGTTCTAACATAGTTATTATTTTGGAATTAGTTTCTAATTAGGAATCTTCATGATGCAAACAACAAAGCATATAAAGGCAAGGATCCAATTCAAATTCCTAATGGTCCCATTACAAGAGCAAGAATGAAGAAATTCAAGCAAACACTAAATGGGATGATTCAAGGCTTATGGGATGATCTTGCCACAATTTAAGAATGCAAGAATGAATCATTCATCAAAATGGGGATTCAAGACCCAAATCAAAGTTTGGTGACAATGATTCAAGTGGATGAAGGCCAAAACATGGGCATGTACTTAGGCCTTTAGTTTGTTTTTGATGTTTTTGGGCCCCTATCAATATGATATAAGCCTAAGTTCAAATAAATTAAGTGTGCTTACGTAATTAGTGAGTGTTGGGCCTATTTATGTTAGGTATAAAGCCCAAAACGAACCTCAAGTATATTAAACTTGAGACCCAATATCTTTATGCTCAGAAGCAACTCCTTGGAAAGCTAAATCAGATTTTTCCCAAGTCCGTGACCCAATTCCAACCCGTGATAGAGCACCTTGGAATATGATCACCTTTGGATGATAATCTCTGCAACACAATACCAACTTGTGAAAGAGAACCTTGGAATAAATACACACAAAGTAATTAGCTTTGATTGTATGAACTTGATTCAAGCAAGAATAAAAAACAAGAGATAACACTCTTAAGAAAAACTAAATTTTTTATTTATCCAAATCTAACTCCATTTTACATGAATGGTTGAGTTTATATAGAGGCTCAGCCCTAAATGGGAATAAAACATAGACTAAGGAATCTTTCCTAAACAAGAATTAAAATTTTCTAGTTAGAAATTGATTCCTAGACAACTAATAATTATAGGTTCAACCCTAAATTGGAATAAAACATAGACTAAGGAATCTTTCTTAAATAAGAATTAAAGTTTCCTAGTTAGAAATTGATTCCTAGATAACTAATAATTATAAGTTCATCCTAAATTGGAATAGAACATAGACTAGGGAATCTTCCTAAACAAGGATTGAAGTTTCCTAGTTAGAAATTGATTCCTAAACAAGAAATAAATCTAAACTCATTTTGGGCTTTATACTTAACATAAATAGGCCCAAAACTCACTAATTACATAAGCACACTTAATTTATTTGAACTTGGGCTTATATCATATTGATAGGGCCCAAAAATGTCAAAAACAAACTAAAGGCCTAGGTACATGCCTATGTTTTGGCCTTCATCCACTTGAATCATTGTCACCAAACTTTGATTTGAGTCTTGAATCCCCATTTTGATGAATGATTCATTCTTGCATTCTTGAATTGTGGCAAGATCATTCCACAAGCCTTGAATCATCCCATTTAGTGTTTCCTTGAATTTCTTCATTCTTGCTCTTGTAATGGGACCATTGGGAAGTTGAATTGGATCCTTGCCTTTGTATGCTTTGTTGTTTGCATCATTCCCTCTCTCATCAAGATGATTCGTCCACGAATCTCCAACACCTACATCAAAAGGAGAAAGATCACTAACATTAAAGGTAGCACTCACATTATACTCACCAGGTAGGTCCAGCTTGTATGCATTATCATTGATCTTCTCAACTACTTGAAAAGGTCCATCTCCCCTTGGATGAAGCTTTGTCTTCCTTTGAGTTGGAAATCTTTCTTTTCTCATATGCACCCAAACCCAATCACCTGGTTCGAATACAACATGCCTCCTTCCCTTATTCACTTGGCTTGCTATTTGTTGATTTTTCTTCTCAATATTCTTGCGCACCTCCTCATGTAATTTCTTCACCAAATCTACCTTTCTCTTCCCATCCAAACTACTCCTTTCATTACAAGGTAAAGGCATTAAATCCAAAGGGGTTAGAGGATTAAAACCATAAACAATTTCAAAAGGTGAGAAACCGGTAGTAGAATGCACCACTCTATTATAAGCAAACTCAACAAATGGAATGCATTCTTCCCAATTCTTTAAGTTCTTTTGGACAATAGCATGCAACAAAGTAACAACTTCAGTTTGACCATTAGTTTGTGGATGACAAGTAATAGAAAACAACAATTTGGTTCCAATTTTACTCCACAAAACTTTCCAAAAATGACTTAGAAACTTAACATCCCTATCACTAACAATAGTTTTAGGAATGCCATGCAAACGTACCACTTCCCTAAAGAATAAATTAGCAATGTTGGTGGCATCATCAGTTTTATTACAAGGAATGAAATGTGAGATTTTGGAAAACCTATCAACCACCACATAGATAGAATCTTTCCCTTTTTTTGATCTAGGCAACCCTAAAATAAAATCCATGGAAATATCAGTCCAAGGGCTACTAGAAACAGGTAAAGGAGTGTACAAACCTTGATTCAAAACTTTAGATTTAGCTTGCTTGCACACAACACATCTATCACAAATTCTATGTACATCCCTTTCATTTTAGGCCAATAAAAGTGTTCATGTAAAGTATCTAAAGTTTTAGTGATGCCAAAATGTCCCATTAATCCCCCCCCATGTGCCTCCTTAACAAGTAGTTCTCTCATAGAACAAATAGGTATGCAAAGTCTATTTTCTTTAAACAAAAACCCATCCATTCTATAGAATTTACCAAATGCAACTTTCTCACTTGCTTTGAAAATGCTAGAAAAATCAAAATCATCATTTGAAGCTCCTTTGTTTCCTCAGGGTTACTTCTATAGGCTGGTCTATTTGGAATCAATGCACTAGGAATAAAATCGATTTGATGCTCAATACCCCTAATGGGTGGCAATCCATTAGGTATCTCTTCAAGAAAGACATCCTCAAATTCCTGTAAAAGAGAAACAAAAACACTAGGCAAAGAAACATTAAGGTCATTAGTGTTAAAATAAAGCTCCTTGTACATGAGTACAAGTATACTTTTCTTTGAAAACCAAGCTTCCCTAACATCACTTCCCTTTGCATAAAAGTTCACATGTTTCTTTTTACTTTCAACAATTTCTTTTCCCTCATTTTTCTCACTCGAGCTCACTTTCTTTCCTTTCTCAAGATTTTTGCCACTTTTTTCTTTTGCACTCTCTCTTTCTTTTGGTACATCATTTACACTCTTTTTCTCACTCTTGTCTTCTCTCTTCTTTTGAATTCTTTTTAGCTCATTCTTATAGATTTCTCTAGGTGAAAGTGGTGCAAGAGTTATCTTTCTTCCATCTTTCTCAAAAGTGTAGTGATTGGTGTAGCCATTATGCATCACCCTTCTATCAAATTGCCAAGGGCGTCCTAACAATAGATGACCTGCTTGCATAGGCATAACATCAAATAAAATCTCATCATTATACCTGCCTATCTTGAAAGCTACTAGAACTTGCCTTGTCACCTTAATTTCCCCACAATCATTAAGCCATTTTAGTTTATAAGGGTGAGGATGCCTAGTAGTAGGTAACCCTAGTTTCTCAACTAAAGTGGTGCTTGCTACATTGGTTACACTACCCCCATCTATAATTACATCACAAACTCTATCTTTTACAAGACATCTAGTTTGAAACAGATTTTCCCTTTGTTGCACATTATCATCATGTTGGATTTGCATGTTCAACAATCTCCTTGTGACAAGAGACCTCCCACATTCGGCTATTTCTGGTTGGTTGTAGTCGTCTTCATCACTTGCATCCTTAAGAGGTGGTGTTCTTTCTTCTTCAACTTCTTCTTCACTAGCCGAATAGTACTCCCCATCAACCATGATCATTGTTCCTTTATTTGGACAATCCTTCTTGTAGTGACCTACACCTTGACATTTAAAGCATATAATATTTTCAGAACTAGAAGGTGTAGCTTTACCTTTGTCCTTGCTTGGGATGGGTGTCTTTGGAGCTTCCTTGGAATAGACTCTAGGCTTGGATGAAAAAGCCTTGTCATCTTTTCTCCAATTTGATTTGAATGTTGCATTGTAAGAGGTAGATAGCCGATTGGTACTCCTTTTCTTCAACTGCTTCTCAACCTTCAAAGCAAGATGAAGCAACTCTTCAAGCTCCATATATGGTTGCAGCTCAACCACATTTGCAATCTCCTTATTCAACCCATTGAGGAACCTTGCCATTGTAGCCTCATTATCTTCTTCCACATTTGCTCGAATCATGGCTACCTCCATCTCTTTGTAGTATTCCTCAACATTTTTAGACCCTTGAGATAGGTTTTGAAGATGATGGTATAGCTCCCTATAGTAGTGGCTTGGTACAAATCTCCTTCTCATGATTGCCTTTAAGTCCCTCCATTCTTTTATAGGTCTTTCTCTATTTCTTCTCCTCTTTTGCTTGGTATCATCCCACCAAGTAATGGCATATCCATCAAATACAGCCACAGCAAGCTTCAACTTCTTGGATTCAGTGTAGTTATGACAATCGAACACCAACTCAATCTTCTTTTCCCAATCCAAGTATGCTTCGGGATCTATTCGTCCATGAAATGTTGGAATTTTTAGTTTTATTCCACCATTGCTGTTATCTTGTCTAGCTCTTGGCCTTACTTCTTCTTCCTCCTCATTATCACCAAGCTACTCGATTTCATCCTCATCTTCATTCCATACTCTTCTTTGGATTCGCCTAGCTTGCCTAGGAGCATTGGGTGGCTGTCCCCTTGTAACTGAAACTTCTAATCTTTCGATCCTTTCATTGCTTCTTTGCTCCATTTGATCCAATCTATCATTTGTCCTTCTTTCCATAGCTTGGAGTAAGTCATGCAAGGCTTGCAATTTATCTAGTTCCCCATGTGGATTCCCTTGGGTTCCACTCATCTTGAAGCTGCAAAACAAAGTTAGTAAAGTAGAGAATCATTTCCTCACTTCACTCGCTCACGTGTTTCACTCAAGTAGTTTTGACACTCTAGTTCACTCGTGTTTAGTTTTACACGCAATCAATGGCTTTTCTCTATATGTGCTCACACTTAGCCTTTTCCACTCAATCCCCAGCTAAGATTAGTTGCAAAAATCAAATTAATATGATTTTTACTAAATTACAATGTGAATAAAATCCAAAGTTTAAAGACTCAATGAAACAAGAACTAGAAATCCTAATAGAACTAGGAAAACAATATAGGAATCCTGATGGGATTAGGAAACCTAATAAGACACGAAACAAAATAATTAAATACGAAAAGAAAAAACCAAAACAAAGAAGGAAATAAGAAATCAGAATGAAAATAGGATTAGAAAAGTCAAACCAAAATTTGGAAAGGAGTAGGAAAACAATCTTAGCTCGTTTTGGAAGGATGCTTAGACTTTAGTCAAACTCCTTGTAGACTGCTAAAATCTTTGATTCTCCTTGTATATTCTTGAAAAAAAAAATTAGCTTCTTTCCTTGTCTTCTTCCTAGGAACTAAATAACTTCTATAAATACTCCAAAAAGTCATATTTCAACACTATTTGCTTCTTCTTTCTTTTTGGACGAATTTTCCTTCTTCTTTTTTTTTTTACTCTTTTTTTTTCTCTTTTTTTTTTAAATTCTGATTTTTCTTTACTCTTCTTCTTCTTCTTTTTTTTTTTTTTAAATTCAATTGTAGCAAGTAATTTTAAGGACAAATACTGAAGATTAACAAGATAAATTGAAGATCAAGTACAAAAATCCAAACCGAAATAAAGTTGACAATTTAGGAGCTGATTCCTTCCTTCTTAACTTCTTGAATTTGAATGATTGCAATAGGTATGACCTTCCAACATTTGATTTTTGATGAAACACAAAGAATAGAAATGGGACAAAAACAATACGAAAAGGTAGGAAACAAAGAGACAAACTAAAGAAGATGATAACAAGACACTAATAAAGGTAGATGATTTTAGGATTTTTTTTTTGAATTTTTGACCTGAGACAATAGCAAACAAAATTTACAAAGTGAAAACAAAGGAATTTAACGAAAAGGAAAATAGACAAAAAAAAAAAGAAACGAAAAAAATGGAAAATACAAATGAAACGGAAAGATATAACCTGATTTAGAGCCTAAGCTTTGATACCAAACTGATACGAACCTCAAGTATATTAAACTTGAGACCCAATATCTTTACGCTCAGAAGCAACTCCTTGAAAAGCTAAATCAGATTTTTCCCAAGTCCGTGACCCAATTCCAACCCGTGATAGACCTTGGAATATGATCACCTTTGGATGATGATCTCCGCAACACAATACCAACTTGTGAAAGAGAACCTTGGAATAAATACGCACAAAGTAATTAGCTTTGATTGTATGAACTTGATTCAAGCAAGAATAAAAAACAAGAGATAACACTTTTAAGAAAAACTAAATTTTTTATTTATCCAAATCTAACTCCATTTTACATGAATGGTTGAGTTTATATAGAGGCTCAGCCCTAAATGGGAATAAAACATAGACTAAGGAATCTTTCCTAAACAAGAATTAAAATTTTCTAGTTAGAAATTGATTCCTAGACAACAAATAATTATAGGTTCAACCCTAAATTGGAATAAAACATAGACTAAGGAATCTTTCTTAAATAAGAATTAAAGTTTCCTAGTTAGAAATTGATTCCTAGATAACTAATAATTATAAGTTCATCCTAAATTGGAATAAAACATAGACTAGGGAATCTTCCTAAACAAGGATTGAAGTTTCCTAGTTAGAAATTGATTCCTAAACAAGAAATAAATCTAAACTCGTTTTGGGCTTTATAATTAACATAAATAAGCCCAAAACTCACTAATTACATAAGCACACTTAATTTATTTGAACTTGGGCTTATATCATATTGATAGGGCCCAAAAACATCAAAAACAAACTAGAGGCCTAGTTACATGCCCATGAAGCCTTCATCCACTTGAATAATTGTCACCAAACTTTGATTTGAGTCTTGAATCCCCATTTTGATGAATGATTCATTCTTGCATTCTTGAATTGTGGCAAGATCATTCCACAAGCCTTGAATCATCCCATTTAGTGTTTCCTTGAATTTCTTCATTCTTGCTCTTGTAATGGGACCATTGGGAAGTTGAATTGGATCCTTGCCTTTGTATGCTTTGTTGTTTGCATCATAAGTTGATTTTCAAGATTATACAAGGAGAATAAAAGATTTCAGCATTCTACAAGGAGTTATAAGCATCCTTCCAAAACAAGCTAGGATTGTTTTCCTACTCCTTTTCAAATTTTGGTTTGACTTTTCTAATCCTATTTTCATTCTGATTTCTTATTTCCTTATTCGTTTTGGTTTTCTTTTTGTATTTAATTATTTTCAATCTTTATTCGTGTCTCATTAGGTTTCCTAATCCCATCAAGATTCCTATATTGTTTTCCTAGTTCTATTAAGATTTCTACTTCTTGTTTCATTGAGTCTTTAAACTTTCAATTTTATTCACATTGTAATTTAGCAAAAATTATATTAATTTGATTTTTGCAACTAATCTTGGCAAGAAATTGAGTGGAAAGAGCCTAAGTGTGAGCACATCTAGAGAAAAGCCATTGATTGCGTGTAAAACTAAACATGAGTGAACTTGAGTGTCAAAACTACTTAAGTAAAACACGTGAGGGAGTAAAGTGAGGAAACTATTCTCTACTCTACTAACTTTGTTTTGCAACTTCAAGATGAGTGGAACCCAAGGGAATCCACATGGAGAACTAGATCAATTCCAAGCCTTGCATGAATTACTCCAAGGTATGGAGAGAAGGACAAATGATAGATTGGATCAAATGGAGCAAAGAAGCAATGAAAGGATCGAAAGATTAGAAGTTTTAGTTACAAGGGGACAGACACCCAATGCTCCTAGGCAAGCTAGGCGAATCCAAAGAAGAGTTTGGAATGAAGATGAGGATGAAATCGAGTCCCTTGGTGATAATGAAGAGGAAGAAGAAGGCCAAGAGCTAGACAAGATAATGGAAATGGTGGAATAAAACTAAAAATTCCAACATTCCATGGAAGGATAGATCCCAAAGCATACTTGGATTGTAAAAAAAAGATTGAGTTAGTGTTTGATTGTCATAACTATACTGAATCCAATAAGTTGAAGCTTGCTATGACTGTATTTGATGGATATGCCATTACTTGGTGAGATCATACCAAGCAAAAGAGGAGAAGAAATAGAGAAAGACCTATAGAAGAATGGAGGGACTTAAAGGCAATAATGAGAAGGAGATTTGTACCAAGCCACTACTATAGGGAGCTATACAATCGTCTTCAAAACCTATCTCAAGGGTCCAAAAGTGTTGAGGAATACTACAAAGAGATGGAGGTAGCAATGATTCGAGCAAATGTGGAAGAAGATAATGAGGCTACAATGGCAAGGTTCCTTAATGGGTTGAATAAGGAGATTGCAAATGTGGTTGAGGTGCAACTATATATGGAGCTTGAAGATTTGCTTCATCTTGCTTTAAAGGTTGAGAAGCAGTTGAAGAAGAGGAGAACCTATCAGCTATCTACCTTTTACAATGCAACATTCAAATCAAATTGGAGAAAAGATAATAAGGCTTTTTCATCCAAGCCTAGAGCCGATTCCAAGAAAGCTCCAAAGATGCCCATCCCAAGCAAGGACAAAGGTAAAGCTACACCTTCTAGTTTTGGAAATATTATATGCTTTAAATGTCAAGGTATATGTCACTACAAGAAGGATTGTCCAAATAAAAGAACAATGATCATGCTTGATGGGGAGTACTATTTGACTAGTGAAGAAGAAGTTGAAGAAAAAAGAATACCACCTCTTAAAGATGCAAGTGATGAAGAGGACGACAACCAACCAGAAATAGCCAAATATGGGAGGTCTCTTGTCACAAGGAGATCATTGAACATGCAAATCCAACATGATGATAATCTGCAACAAAGGGAAAATCTGTTTCAAACTAGGGGTCTTATAAAAGATAGAGTTTGTGATGTAATCATAGATGGGGGTAGTGTAACCAATGTGGCAAGCACCACTTTAGTTGAGAAACTAGGGTTACCTACTACTAAGCATCCTCACCCTTATAAGCTAAAATGGCTTAATGATTATGGGGAAATTAGGGTGACAAGGCAAGTTCTAGTAGCTTTCAAGAGAGGCAGGTATAATGATGAGATTTTATTTGATGTTGTGCTTATGCAAGCAGGTTATCTATTGTTAGGACACCCTTGGCAATTTGATAGAAGGGTGATGCATAATGGCTACACCAATCACTACACTTTTGAGAAAGATGGAAGAAAGATAACTCTTGCACCACTTTCACCTAGAGAAATCTATGACAATGAGCTGAAAAGAATTCAAAAGGATAGAGAAGACGAGAGTCAGAAAAAGAGTGTAAATGATATACCAAAAGAAAGAGAGAGTGCAAAAGAAAAAAGTGGCAAAAATCTTGAGAAAGGAAAGAATGTGAGCTCGAGTGAGAAAATTGAGCAAAAAGAAATTATTAAAAGTAAAAAGAAGCATGTGAACTTTTATGCAAAGGGAAGTGATGTTAGGGAAGCTTGGTCTTCAAAGAAAACATACTCATGTATAAGGGGCTTTATTTTAACACTAATGACCTTAATGTTTCTTTGCCTAGTGTTTTTGTTTCTCTTTTACAAGAATTTGAGGATGTCTTTCCTAAAGAGATACCCAATGGATTACCACCCATTAGGGGTATTAAGCATCATATCGATTTTATTCCTAGTGCTTTGATTCCAAATAGACCAGCCTATAGAAGTAACCCTGAGGAAACAAAGGAGCTTCAAAGGCAAGTTATGGAGTTGTTAGCTAAAGGACATGTTAGAGAAAGTATGAGTCCATGTGCTATACCCATTTTGCTAGTACCTAAGAAAGATGGTTCTTGGCGTATGTGTGTTGATTGTCATGTAATTAATAACATTACGGTAAAGTATCGCCATCCTATTCCTAGGTTAGATGATATGCTTGATGAGTTGCATGGTTCTGCTATCTTTAGCAAAATTGATTTGAAAAGTGGATATCACCAAATTAGAATGAAGGAAGGTGATGAATGGAAAACTGCCTTTAAAACAAAATATGGTTTGTATTAATGGTTAGTTATGCCTTTTGGTTGACTAATGCACCTAGTACTTTCATGAGACTTATGAACCATGTTTTGAGAAATTTTATTGGTAAGTTTGTTGTTGTATATTTTGATGATATTCTTGTCTATTCTAAAAGCATAGATTAAACACTTAGAACATTTAAGGTGTGTGCTTAATGTGTTGAGAAATGAAAATTTGTTTGCTAACCTTAAAAAGTGTTCTTTTTGTTTAGACAGGATTGTGTTTTTAGGATTTGTGGTTAGTGCTCAAGGTGTTGAAGTTGGTGAAGAAAAGGTAAGTGCTATAAAAAATTGGCCTATTCCTACATCGGTAAGTGAGGTAAGAAGTTTTCATGGTTTGGGTAGTTTTTATAGACATTTTGTAAAAGATTTAGCACCATAGTTGCACCTCTAACAAAGATAATTAAAAAGAATTGTGTTTTTAAGTGGGGAAAAGAACAAGAAGATGCATTTAATTCATTGAAAGATAAGCTATGCAAGGCACCCATTCTTGCTTTGCCTAACTTTAATGATATTTTTGAGATTGAGTGTAATGCATCAGGTGTAGGTATTGGGGCTATCCTTATGCAAGGAAAAAGGCCAATTGCCTATTTTAGTGAAAAGTTCCATGGTGCCTCATTGAAGTACCCCACTTATGAAAAGGAGCTCTATGCTTTGGTTAGAGCTTTGGAGACTTGGAAACACTACCTTTGGCCTAAGGAGTTTGTAATTCACATCAACCACCAATCCTTCAAAATCCTAAAGGGGCAAGGTAAGTTGAACAAGAGGCATGCCAAATGGGTTGAGTTCATTGAGACCTTTCCATATTTGATCAAATACAAGCAAGGTAAGGAGAATATTGTGGCTAATGCATTGTCAAGAAGGTATGCTTTACTTTGGATGCAAGAATGCTTGGGTTTGAAAATATTAAATCTCTATATGTTGATGATTCTAATTTTTTTAGCATTTTCAAAGCAAGTGAGAAAGTTGCATTTGGTAAATTCTATAGAGTGGATGGGTTTTTGTTTAAAGAAAATAGACTTTGCATACCTATTTGTTCTATGAGAGAATTGCTTGTTAACGAGGCATATGGGGGAGGGTTAATGGGACATTTTGGCATCACTAAAACTTTAATACTTTACATGAACACTTCTATTGGCCTAAAATGAAAAGGGATGTACATAGAATTTGTGATAGATGTGTTGTGTGCAAGCAAGATAAATCTAAAGTTTTGAATCAAGGTTTGTATACTCCTTTACTTGTTTCTAGTAACCCTTGGACTGATAGGTTTTCCAAAATGTCACATTTCATTCCTTCTAATAAAACTGATGATGCCATCAACATTGTTAATTTATTCTTTAGGTAAATGGTATGTTTGCATGGTGATACGAACCAAAAGTATATTAAACTTGAGACCCAATATCTTTACACTTAGAAGCAACTCCTTGGCAACCTAAATTAGATTTTCCCCAAGTCTGTGACCCAATTTCAACCTATGATAGAGCACCTTGGAATATGACCAACTTCGGATGATAATCTTTGCAACACAACACCAACTTGTGAAAGAGAACCTTAGAATAAATACATACAAAGTAATTAGCTTTGATTGTATGAACTTGATTCAAGCAAGAATAAAAAATAAGAGATAACACTCTTACGAAAAACTGAATTTTTTTTTATCAAAATCTAACTCCATTTTACATGAATGGTTGAGTTTATATAGAGGCTCAACCCTAAATGGGAATAAAACATAGACTAAGGAATCTTTCCTAAACAATAATTAAAATTTCCTAGTTAGAAATTGATTCCTAGACAACTAATAATTATAGGTTCAACCCTAAATTGGAATAAAACATAGATAAGGGAATCTTTCTTAAATAAGAATTAAAGTTTCCTAGTTAGAAATTGATTCCTAGACAACTAATAATTATAAGTTTAACCTAAATTGGAATAAAACATAGACTAGGGAATCTTCTTAAGCAAAGATTGAAGTTTCCTGGTTAGAAATTGATTCCTAAACAAGAAATAAATCTAAACTCGTTTTGGGCTTTATACCTAACATAAATAGGCCCAAAACTCACTTATTACATAAGCACACTTAATTTATTTGAACTTGGGCTTATATCATATTGATAAGGGCCCAAAAACATCAAAAACAAACTAAAGGCCTAGGTATATGCCCATGTTTTGGCCTTCATCCACTTGAATCATTGTCACCAAACTTTGATTTGAGTCTTGAATCCCCATTTTGATGAATGATTCATTCTTTCAGTCTTGAATTGTGGCAAGATCATCCCACAAGCCTTTAATCATCCCATTTAGTGTTTCCTTGAATTTCTTCATTCTTGCTCTTGTAATGGGACCACTGGGAAGTTGAATTGGATCCTTGCTTTTATATGCTTTGTTGTTTGCATCACATGGCATTCCTAAAACTATTGTTAATGATAGGGATTTAAAGTTTCTAAGCCATTTTTGGAAAGTTTTATGGAGTAAAATTGGGACCAAATTGTTGTTTTCTACTACTTGTCATCCACAAACTGATGGTCAAACTAAAGTTTTTAATAGGACTTTAGGAACTTTGTTGCGTGCTATTGTCCAAAAGAACTTAAAGAATTGGGAAGAATGCATTCCATTTGTTGAGTTTGTTTATAATAGAGTTATGCATTCTACTACTGGTTTCTCACCTTTTGAAATTGTTTATGGTTTTAATCCTCTAACCCCTTTGGATTTAGTGCCTTTACCTTTTAATGAAAGGAGAATTTTGGATGGGAAGAGAAAGGCAGATTTGTTGAAGAAACTACATGAGGAGGTGCACAAGAATATTGAGAAAAAAAAATCAACAAATAGCAAGCCAAGTGAATAAAGGAAGAAGGCGTGTGTTGTATTCAAACTAGGTGATTAGGTTTTGGTGCATATGAGAAAAGAAAGGTTTCCAACTCAATGGAAGACAAAGCTTTATCCAAGGGGAGATGGACCTTTTCAAGTAGTTGAGAAGATCAATGACATATGCATACAAGCTGGACCTACCTGGTGAGTATAATATGAGTGCTACCTTTAATGTTAGTGATCTTTCTCCTTTTGATGTAGGTGTTGGAGATTCATGGATGAATCATCTTGAGGAGGGAAGGGATGATGCAAACAATAAAGCATACAAAGGCAAGGATCCAATTCAACTTCCTAATGGTCCCATTATAAGAGAAAAATAAAGCAATTCAAGCAAACACTAAATGGGATGATTCAAGGCTTGTGAGATGATCTTGCCACAATTCAAGAATGCAAGAATGAATCATTCATCAAAATGGGGATTCAAGACTCAAATCAAAGTTTAGTGATAATGATTCAAGTAGATGAAGGCCAAAACATGGGCATGTACCTAGGCCTTTAGTTTGTTTTTGATGTTTTTGGGCCCCTATCAATATGATATAAGCCCAAGTTCAAATAAATTAAGTGTACTTATGTAATTAGTGAGTTTTGGGCCTATTTATGTTAGGTTTAAAGCCCAAAACGAGTTTAGATTTATTTCTTGTTTAGGAATCAATTTCTAACTAGGAAACTTCAATCCTTGTTTAAGAAGATTCCCTAGTCTATGTTTTATTCCAATTTAGGTTGAACTTATAATTATTAGTTGTCTAGGAATCAATTTCTAACTAGGAAACTTTAATTCTTATTTAAGAAAGATTCCCTAGTCTATATTTTATTCCAATTTAAGGTTGAACCTATAATTATTAGTTGTCTAGGAATCAATTTCTAACTAGGAAATTTTAATTCTTGTTTAGGAAAGATTCCTTGGTTTATGTTTTCTTCCCATTTAGGGTTGAGCCTCTATATAAATTCAAACATTCATGTAAAATAGAGTTAGATTTTGATAAATAAAAATTCAGTTTTTCTTAAGAGTGTTATCTCTTGTTTTGATTCTTGCTTAAATCAAGTTCATACAATCAAAGCTAATTACTTTATGCATATTTATTCCAAGGTTCTCTTTCACAAGTTAGTATTGTGTTGCAGAGATCATCATCCAAAGATGATCATATTCCAAGGTGCTCTATCACGGGTTGGAATTGGATCACAGACTTGGAGAAAATCTGATTTAGCTTTCCAAGGAGTTGCTTGCAAGCGTAAAGATATTGGATCTCAGGTTTAATATACTTGGGGTTTGTATCACTTCAATCCTTGTATTGGAAGATTTCCTAGTCCTTAGCTGATTCTAATTTAAGGTTGAGCCTCTATATAAACTCAGCCATTCATGTAAAATTAACTGAAGTTATGATCAATAAAATTCAATTTTCTTCAGAGTGTGATCTCTTGGTTTTAATTCTTGCTTGAATCAAGTTCATACAATCAAACCTAATTACTTTGTGTGTATTTATTCCAAGGTTCTCTTTCATGAGTTGGTATTGTGTCACAGAGAACATCATCCAAAGTTGATCATATTCCAAGCTGCTGTATCATGGGTTAGATTTGGGTCGCAGACTTGGGAAAATTTGATTTAGCTTTCCAAGGAGTTGCTTCTAAGCATAAAGATAATTGGGTCTCAAGTTTAATATAGTTGGGGTCTATATCATATATGAACCCCAAACAATATGCTTTGAGACCCAATTCCTATAAGCTTGGAAGTGACTCCCTTAGAAAGCCAAATCAAGTTTACAAGGAAAACCTCAACTCGATGACGAACCTGTGTCAAGGAACCTGAGTATGTTATGAACAAGCAAAGTAATTAGCTTTAAAAGTTTAGGTTTTTTATTCTAATCCTAGAACCAAATTTGAGAAAACTCTTACAAGCTTAAAGCTTAAATTTGGGGTTTCTTTATTGAAGGAATAGGTAAGTATTTATAGTGTTACAAAAACTCTAAATTAGAATTAGCTAAGGACTAAGAAATCTTCCTATACAAGGATTGAATATTCCTAATTAGAAATAACTCCTAAACTACTTATTATACAAAAAAAAACAAGCTAATCCCGTTTTTGGGCTTAAACCTAATATAAACAGGCCCAAAACTCACTAATTACATATCCAAATTTAATTTAATTGAACATGGGCTTATATCATATTGATAGGGGCCCAAAAACATCAAAAACTAAAGTAAAACAATTAAATTGGAAATTTAGATGAATGTCACATTAGCCAACATGCTCACAGACATGCCCATATTCTAGGGAGTGTTGCATTCTTCCCCTTTTCGATTTCTCTCCCATGGATCATGTATGAAGCTTGAACTTCCATATTTTTCCTTTTTCCAACCCCTTTTATGCAATTCATCAATGTTGAGGCTTCCTTGAATGCAATGCTTTCCAAAAGTGATACTCATTATGCAAGTCTTCTTGATAACACTATAGAAAGCTTTGTATTTCTTTGGATTCCTCTTGAAAGGGCCATTGAATATGAATTGTAGCTCCATTGATTCTCTTTCCATGCTGGCTTAATGAAAAGGATAGCCTTGAAGAACATTATTGAAATCTTTATCATGCATATATCGAAGATCTTCTTGCAAGGCATCTTGATTCTCATCAAAGAGTATTTTATTCCAAGATTCTCTTTCATGGGTTTAATTTGGTTCATGGACTTTTATTCCAAGATTCTTGTTCACAAGTTGAAATTGGGTCGAGGATTTGGTGAAATCTGATTTAGCTTTCCAAAGAGTTGCTTCCATAAATAAAGATATTGGGTCTCAACTTTAATATACTTATAATTCATATCAACAATCCAAAAGGCATCTTCCTATAAGCAAAACTACCATAAGGACAAGTAAAGGTGGTTTTTTCTTAGTGGTTCAATGTAATAGGAATCTAGAAATAACCTAAAAAAACCATCTAGAAAACAAAAATAAGCATTAACTACAAGTCACTCAAGCATTTGATAAAAAAATGGTAAAGGAAAGTTATCCTTATGAGTAGTATTATTAAGTTTCCTATAATCAATACAAACTCTCCACCTTGTTATAGTCCTAGTAGGAATTAATTCATCATTCTCCTTAACCACAGTCCTCTCAACTTTTTTAGGTACCACATGTACAAGACTAACCCATGAATTATCAGAAATTGATTAGATTATTCTTGCATCTAACAATTTAGTCACTTCAACCCTTACCACTTCCTTCAATTTGGATTTAAACTTCTCTGATTATCAATTATAGGTTTATGGTTATCTTCCATTAAAATTCTATGCATGCAAATGGTAGAGTTAATCCCTTTAATATCATAAATAATCCATCTAATTTTTTATTTATTAGCTCTCAAAATTCTCAAAGTTTTCTCAAGTTGAAGTTTAATTAAATAGGCATTAACAATAATAGGTAAAGTATTATTAGAGCCAAGAAAAGGGTACTTGAGATGAGGGGGAAGTGGTTTCAACTCAAGAGTTGGTGCTTGCTCAATAAAAGGTGGAGGAAGTGACTTACCTTTATCTAACTCTTTCAATTAATGATTTTATGGAATGGTGTAGATGAGGTAGCTTCTAATGCATAAGCAAATTTTTGCAACTCTCCACTTTTATATTTTGTTATTGCATTGTCCACCACACAAGCTCAAGAGGATCTTCAAATTCTTCTCTTTCAAACATGTCTTGAACCAACTTATCAATTATGTCCACTCGAAAATAACTAGTAAAGGAAGGATATTTTACTACTTTAGTGATGTCAACTTAACCAATTCATTTCCTACCCTCAAGGTTAGCTTTCCTTCTTTTACATCAATGGGAGCTCTAGTTGTTGCCAAGAATGAGTGGAATTTCTACATCCTCATGCATGTTAAGTATAACAAAATCTATAGGAATGTAGAATTTATCCACCTTCATTAACACATTCTCTATAATCCCAACAGGGTACTTCACTGAATGATCTACCAATTACAAAGTCGTTTTGGTAGTTTAAGTCATTAAACCCCAATCTTTTGCAAATAGACCATGGCATAAGACTCACACTAGCAGCCAAACCACACAAAGCTTTTTGAAACTCAGTATTGCCAATAGTGTAAGGGATAGAAAAGCTCCCTAGATCTTTAAGATTTGGTGAAATTGGATTATAGCACTACACTCCTTAGTAAATGCAATTATTGCATCATTCTTTCGCTTCCTTTTGTTGGACAATAATTCTTTAAGGAACTTCACATAGGTTGGCATTTGAGTAATGGCCTCTACAAAAAGAATGTTGATGTGAAGTTGCTTAAAGATTTCTAAGAATTTGTCATACTACTTGTTCAATTTTTGCTGTTTCAACCATTGAGGAAAAGGAATGGGTAGTACATATAGCTTGAACTATGGCGGTTGAGATGCCTCCTTTTTCTTCTTTTCTACAACTTGATCTCTTGGAATTTCTTCTTCAATGATCTCCATTGAAGCGTTGCCACCACCCTCCGTTGGTTCCTTTTGTTCCACCTTTTCGAGTGATTTAGTAACTACCTTGTAGTGTTCTCTGGGATTAACTGCAGTTTTGCTTGGCAGGGTACCTTGAGCTCTTATGTTGAAGGAGCTAGCCATTTGTCCCATCTGCATCTCTAAGTTTCTATTTTGGCTAGCTATTTGATCAACTGTTACCTCCAACTTACCATATTACTTCTCTTATTTGTCAAACCTTTTAAAAGTAGCTCCAATGGATTTTGCCAAAGCTGCTTCATAGGAAGGTTTGTTTTCTTATGGTGCTTAAAATTGATTTTCATTCCTCCCTTGAAATTTGGGTTAGTAAGGTTGTCATTGGTTGCTACCTTGGTTTCCTTAATTCACCCATGCTAAATTAGGGTGATTCCTCTATGCTGGGTTATAAGTATTAGAGTATGGATTATTTTGTTGCTTATTCGGATTAGTGACAAAATGAACCTATTCTACTCCATAGCACTCTGAATTAGGATGGTTCCCTCCATAAGATTCATAAATTGTTGGATGGCTAGAGCCCTCTCTCAATGTTGACTCAATCCAAAGTTTTGGCAATTGCATCAACCTTAGAAGTAAGTACAAAATATCCATCATCATGAATACCAGGAACTCTTTTTGTATAGCTCTCTCATTTGACCAGTGGTAATTGTTTGTTGCCATTTGCTCTAAAAGCTCATATGCATCAGCTGTATTCTTATTCATGAGGGCTACTCTAGCTGTTGCATCCATAGTGCTCCTAGTGAGGATAATCCATTTTAGAAGGTTTTTGAATGATTAACTAATTAGGGATTATCCTTGAATCTTTCCCAAGCTTTATAGAGAGTCTCTTTATCAAATTGGTAGAAGCTAGTGATATCATTCCTCAGCTTAGCAGTCTTCCCAAGTGGGAAGTATTTTGTAAGGAAGACACTTGCACGTTGGTCCCATGTAGTTATTAGACCAGATTCTTGAGATGTTAACTATGTTTTTTTTTTATCCTAGAGAGAAAACCGAAAAGCCTTAGTCTAATAGCATTTTTAATAACACCATTTATCTTTATTGTATTGCACATCTCCAAGAAATTCACTAAATGAGCATTAGCATCCTCCATGATTTCTTCCCCAAACTAAAACTATTAAACCATTTGAATGAGGGAAGGTTGGTCTCTCTATGCTTGACCTTATCACTAAGCTTGGCATCACAAGTTATGCAATGCCTTATTTGCTCCATTGTTTGCATCTCTTCCTCTTCTTCTATAAGCTCTTCCTCAAAAGTTTCTAGCTGAAATTTTTCTTCTATGGCCTCTTGCTACTTGTCCTTGTCCTCTTTTTCCTTCTTTAGCCTATCCTTTTTGTCTTTAGTCAAAGCTTTAAACCTTCGCTCAATTTCAGGATCTAATTCCTTAAGTTTTGCATTGGGATTGCTTCTCATAAACACCTCAAAGTCTGACAAAAAAGAAGAGAATAATATATAGTAAAAAAAATTCTAAGGTAATAGAGATTATGAATTGTACTATCTCAAAAGTCACCCTCCTCAGTAACGGCACCAAAAACTTGTTGTGCAATTTTTGCAAGTGTACAAATCATGGGCTCGTAATAGTGTGTGAGTAGAGTGTTGATTCCATAAGAAGGTGTTGTCAAGTACCAAATTTTTAATTACTCCATTATTTTCTAAATCAATAATGAGAATTTGTATTTTAAACTAAATTAAAATTAAAGCAAGTAAATGATAATTAATTTAAAATATAATTAAAGACCTAGGATTTAGATGATATGAACCCCAAACGACTTACTTTGAGATCCAATACCTTTATACTTGGAAGCGACTCCCTCGTAAAGCAAAATCAAGTTTGCAAGGGAAAACCTCAACTCAATAATGAACCTGTGTCAAGGAACCTTGGTATGTTGTGAACAAAACAAAGTGATTAACTTTAGAAGTTCAGATTGTTGGTTCAAGCAAGAACCGAAATTGAGAATTTTCTCACAAAGCACAAGGCTGTATTTTAGAATTATCAAAAAGTTCTCCTATTCCTAAATTATCTAAGTTTTTATATCATCTTAGCTAAGTTACAAACCCTAAAATTCTTACTAACTAAAATTCAGACTTGGGCTTAAATTAAACAACTAAAAGTCTAAATAACTAATTAAAATACTTAAAGCAAAAAAAGGATAGATATGGGCTTAATTAATAAAATCAGCCCAATAACAATATGAGAATAAAGTAAAATAATTAAATTTGAAAATTGAAAACATAGGCAGCCTAGCCTATTGTGTGCAACTTGTTTGATGCCTTAGCCCAGCTCGCCCGACGCCTTAGCCTAGCTCGCCCAATGCCTCATCATTTTGAAGAGACTTCTTGAATTCCTTTTTGGGCATATTTTTGTATACTTCTTGGAAAGCTATTGGATTCCCATCATTAGATTTCATCAATTGACTACTTATGATATCTCTATAATCTCTAAATTGGGTTTTCCTTGCTGGAATTAATGACTAAACTTTCTAAAGTTATGTGGTGTTCTCTCTCAAGATATATCATATGTGTTCATATTAATTTTATGTCTACTCCCATGATCATAAGAAATTAACATAAACCCATTAAACATTATGAAAATCTAATTAACAATTACAAGGAAGTAGTCTTACCTCTAAGCAATATATACCTTAGGTCAATTATCTTGATGAACTAATATTGTGTTTCCATTTTCACTACTTCACACAATAACTCAAATCATACAATTAAGGCCCAATTAAGTTCAAGCATTAAATCCTAAGATAAAAAATTGATTTCAACAATTAAACCCAATCAATTAAATATAAAAAATCATAGGCAAATCAAAAGATTACATCTAAACCCTAAAAATATAAACTTAGCTACTTATAGTTAAGAAAGAAGAAACAATTAAATTAACAATCAATATAATAAAAAACATAACAATAATTTATAATTGAATTCAAGAGTAAAGTTTAGAAAGAATTTTTTTTTTTTTTTGGATACAATCTTGACATACATGAGCACCAAAACTCCTCTTGAAAAATAAACAAAGAAGAAAACTAATCTAATTTTTTTTTCTCTATTTTGATTGATTACTTGATGATTTGAAGGAGGGGTGGTAATGCCTATTTATAGGCAACTTCCAATTTCTTTTTCCACAATATTGCTCATCATCTACATCATTATTTTTATGAAATCATTTCTCACATCACTAGTATCATGACATCATTGCTTGCATTGTTAATATTATCGGCATCATTGCTTGCATAATTAATATCATGACATCATTGCTTGCATCACTAGTATCATGATATCATCGCTTGTCCCATTATGATATCATTTTTATCTGCAAAATAAAATATTAAAAACATGTTATAATTCATTTATAAATAGTTAGAATTATTTATTTCTCAAAACAAGTAATAAAGATTTCAACAAGTTTCTTCAAGATTGTCATTTCTATCAAGTTAGCTTACAAAGACATACAATACAACCATTGTGCATGATTAACGGATCATTCAAGAAGAAAATAAGGTTGTATGAAGATTCCTATAAACCAATCAAGGATATTTGGATCATGAGCTTTGCATACGGATACAATTGTATTCAAAGAAGCTTTAAGGGCTTAATCAATTTTTTCAAGGCCAAATTCAAGATGAAGAGGCCAAATTACACTCCAATTTGCTTGGGTAGCCTAATCTATTAATTGTTTACAAGGCTGCCATTCTTCATTCAAATTGGACCCTCCATATTTGGGCTTTTTAAATTCAATTTATCATGTTTTATTTAGTGTTTGGGCTACCTATATTATGTATACAGCCCAAGAGTTGTTTAAAGTACTTTATTTTCATGTTTTAATTATTTTTGGGCCTATTTTATGTTAGGTCAAAGGCCCATCTGAATTTCATAGTTTAATTAATTAGATTTCAGATTTTAGTTAGGAAATAACTTCTCTTGTATAGGAAGGATTTCTAGCTTGTTTTAGAATTTAGTTCTAACTTATTTATTAATTAGGAAGAGTTTTCTAATTAGGAATCTTCGATTCTTGTATAGGAAGATTTTCTAGTCCTTAGTTTATTCCAACTTAGGGTTGAGCCTTTATATAAACTCAACCATTCATGTAAAATAAGTTAAGATTTTGAAAAATAAAAAATTCAGTTTTTTTAAGAGTGTGATCTCTTGTTTTTGATTCTTGCTTGAATCATGTTCATACAATCAAAACTAATTACTTTGTGTGTATTTATTTCAAGGTTCTCTTTCACAAGTTGGAATTGTGTCATGGAGATCATCATCCAAAGGTGATCATATTCCAATGTGCTTTATCACGGGTTGGATTTAGGTCGCAAACTTAGGGAAAATTTGATTTAACTTTCCAAAGAGTTGCTTCCAAGCATAAAGATAATTGGGTCTCAAGTTTAATATACTTAGGGTTTGTATTAGTTTGGTATCAAAGCTTAGGCTCTAAATCAGGTTATATCTTTCCATTTCATTCGTGTTTTCTATTTTTGTTTGTTTTCTTTTTGTTTGTCTTCATTTTCATTAAATTCCTTTGTTTTTGTCTTGTTAATTCTATTTGTTATTGTTTCAAGTCTGAAAATTAAAAAAAAAAAAAATTCCTGGATCGTCTATCCAATTCTGTTTATGTCTTTTTATTTCTTTGTTTTCTATCCTATTTGTATCCTTTGTGTTTCATTGAAATTCAAGTGTTGGAAGGTCAAATTCATCCATACTTACTTGGAAACCGATTCAAATTCAAGAAGAAGGAAGTGGAGAATTCATCGGTCACAAGCTTGAACACTTCAAACTCAGTTTGGCTTCTTATATTTGATCTTTAGTTTATTTGTTAATTTCTTTTCAAATTGTTGTGTAATTATTAAAAAAAAAAGAGAGAAAAAAGAAGGAAAATTCGTCCAAAAAGAAAAGAAGAAGCAAAAAGTGTTGAAATCTAACTTTTTGGTATATTTATAGAAGCTATTTAGTTTCTAGAATGAAGAGGGCAAGAAAGGAAGCTGATTTTCAAGATTATAGAAGCAGAATCAAAGATTTTAGCATTCTACAAGGAGTTTGACCAAGTCTAAGCATCATTCCAAAATAAGCTAAGATTGGTTTCCTACTCCTTTCAAAATTTTGGTTTGACTTTTATTTTCATTATGATTTCTTTCTAATTTAATCATTTCCTTACTTGTTTTGGTTTTCTTTTTGTATTTAATTAATTTCAATCCTAGTTCGTGTCTTATTAGATTTTCCAATCCCATCAAGATTCCTATATTGTTTTCCAACTTCAATTAGGATTTATAATTTTTCTTTTCTGAGTCAAATTCTAATTCTTATTTTCCTAGTTCAATTAGGATTCTTGTTTTCTTAGTGTCATTAGGATTTCTTGTTTCTTGTTTCATTTTGAGTCTTTGGAATTTTATTCACATTGTAACTTAGTAAAAATCGTATTAATTTGATTTTTGCAACTAATCTTGACAAGAGATTTGTATGGAAAAAGGCTAAGTGTGAGCACATCTAGAGAAAAGCCATTAATTGATAGTAAAACTAAACATGAGTGAACTTAAGTGATAAAATTACTTCAATGAAACACATGAGGGAGTGAAGTGAGGAAATTAAAGGTCAATACAAGATCAATACTATTTGATTTTTATAAAACTAACCATGAGAAATCCATATGGGGCTGTATATTTACTGTTTTTATTGATGTTTAATTTGGCTAGGTGTTTTATTTGAAGAAGAAACATATTTTCAACCTTAAATACAACTCTTTTTTCACACATCCATCAAAGGTGAACCCTAAAACCTAAGAATTAGAATTTTCATGCAATTGCATAAGAGGGGGGGTGCTGATTTATGCATTGATGCATTCTAAACTAATTTTTGTTGTGTTTAGATGAAAAATATTGGTTTAAAACATGTTCTTGCATATTACTATAAAGATCAAAAAGTATGGAAAGTAAAAGAATCCATGATTTTCACCCTAAAACCTAAACTTAGAAATTTCATGCATATATTTAATAAGGGGGTTCTGATTCCTATATGGTTGTGTTCTAAAATATTTTTTGTTATGTTTACATAAAAAAATATTAGTTTATTTTTTGTCATGTTTTAGTTAGTGTTTGGGCTGCCTATGTTATTTATACAGCCCAAGAGTTGTTTAAGCTACTTTATTTTCATATTTTAATTAGTTTTGGGCCTATCTTATGTTAGGTCAAAGGCCCATCGAATTTTATAGTTTAATTAATTAGATTTCAATTTTTAGTTAGGAAATAGTTTCTCTTTTATAGGAAGGATTTCTAACTTATTTTAGAATTTAGTTTTAGCTTAGTTATTTAGGAATTAGTTTCTAATTAGGAATCTTCAATCCTTGTTTAGGAAGATTTCCTATTCCATAGTTGATTCTAATTTAGGGTTGAGCCTCTATATAAACTCAACCATTCATGTAAAAAGAAGTTATGTTATGATCAATAAAAATTTAGTTTTCTTAAGAGTATGATCTCTTAGTTTTGATTCTTACTTGAATCAAGTTCATACAATCAAAGCTAATTACTTTGTGTGTATTTATTCCAAGGTTCTCTTCCACGAGTTTGGTAGTGTCATGGAGATTGTCATCTAAAGGTGATCATATTCCAATGTGCTCTATCACGAGTTGGATTTGGGTTATGGACTTGGGAAAAACCTAATTTAGCTTTCCAAGGAGTTGCTTCCAAGCATAAAGATAATTGGGTTGGTTTTGATTCCTGCTTAAATCAAGTTCATGCAATCAAATCTAATTACTTTCTGCGTATTTATTCCAAGGTTCTCTTTTACAAGTTGGTATTGTGTCGCAGAGATCATCATCCAAAGGTGATCATATTCTAAGGTGCACTATCATAGGTTGGATTTGGGTCACAGACTTGGGGAAAACTTGGTTTAGCTTTCTAAGGAGTTGCTTCCAAGCGTAAAGATAATTGGGTCTCAAGTTTAATATACTTGGGGTTCATATCAATAAACTTTGTCATCTTTCCTACAAGGTGAAGAATAGGAAGAGATCTGATTAATATTTCTTTTCATCTTCAATTACTTCTCAACCTTCAAAGCAAGATGAAGCAAATCTTCAAGCTCCATATATGGTTGCAACTCAACCACATTTGTAATCTCCTTATTCAACCCATTGAGGAACCTTGCCATTGTAGCCTTATTATCTTCTTCCACATTAGCTCAAATCATGGCTAACTCCATCTCCTTGTAGTATCCCTCAACACACACTTGGACCATTGAGTTAAGTTTTGAAGACCATTGCATAACTCTCTATAGTATTGACTTGGAATAAAATTATTTGATAATCTGTATTTTAATTGTTACCTTAAAATTATTAATTATCTTGTGTTAGCTTCCCCTATTGGTATTAGAGCCTATACTCTCTTGATCTATTTAATAGTTTTTGTGAAACCCAAGTCGCATTTCCATTAAATCTTAAACTATGGATAGTCTCTTTGAAAGTTTAGGTAAACTTTACTAGTAGCTCATTGAGCTCAATAATAATAATAAAAAATCAAAAAATAAGTAGATATATTATTATTAGAAAATGTTGAGCAAAATCTCCATAACTAGAAACTTCCAGCTATTAGTCCCTCAACCATTTATAAATCTAATACTCATTTCTCTTTTAAGTTTGATTATGTTATTAAGACTATTGAGCAGGCAAATCCAATCCATGAAGGATTTATTTCTTTCAGCCTATTATCATAAGAATTAATGGTTAAGCACCAAGAAAAATATCAATTTCTTCACGTTGGAATGGTGCAAGTTGCTTCAAAACTAGTAACTAGATTGGGACTAAATACTTTTGCTATTCTCTATGTAAGAGATAAAATGCATAATAAATTCCATGACTCCTTATTAAGAGTAGTTGAATCGACCTTATGTGATGGTCCAATCTATTTTTCATGCTATCCAAATTTCACATTAGCTCTCTCTAACCTGCACTTATTATGTGTATTTAGTTTAGATATTAGAACTAAGGGATATAATATGCTTCCTGGATCTAAAAATGTAATTCTTATATATAGAATTCATTATAAAGTAATGAATACTATTGTCCCTAATTTAAGGGAATCATCAACAAAGCTTATTACTCCAAAAGGAACTACTACCTAATTTTTGACGTATCTATCAAAAGGTAATCTTATGGTTCCAAAAAATATCTCTTGGGATCAAGTTAATTTACCTGAAAAATGGATGTTAGAAGAGGTTGTTCCTATTAAAAAAGAAGACTCGAGATCTATTCAGGAAATTATTGAGCATAAAATTGGAATGTAATTTGGTCTCTTCATCTTGACATTGGGCTTGAATAGATTGATTAAGCCCTTGAAGCTTTGAATACAATTGGATCCATATACAAAGCTCATGATCCAAATATCATTGATTGATTTACAGGAAACTTCATACAGCCTTATTTTCTTCTTGAATGATCCATCAATCGTGCACAATGATTGTATTACATGCCTTTGTAAACCATCTTGATAGAAATAACAATCTTGAAGAACCTTCTTGAAATCTTTATCATGCAAAAAATTTATGAGCTTTTTGCAAGGTATATGGATTCTCATCACAAGGTTCCTTGACACAGATTCATCATTGAGTTGAGGTTTTTTCTTGTAAACTTGATTTGGCTTTCTAAGGGAGTTGCTTCCAAGTGTAAAGGTATTGGGTTTCAAAGCAGGTCCTTTGGGGTTCATATCAGTTTAGTATCAGAGTTTTGGCTTTATATCAAGTTATATCCTTTTTGTTTTATTTTTTGTTTTGTTTTATTTGATTCCTTATTGTTTTATTAATTTCCTTTGTTTCTATTTATTTCATCCCTTTTCATTCTAATTGCATTGTGTTCTTTTGTTTACATCAATTTGAAAAAAAAAAATAATTTTTGTGTCAAATCATTTGTTCCTTGGTATTTTATTGAGTTAATTGATTTGGTTTTGTTTATTTAGCTTGAAGTTCATTGTTTATCATAAAATTTTAAAAAAATTATTTAGCTTGAAGTTCATTATTTATCATAAAATTTAAAAATTCTATAGCATGTGTTTCTTCAATTTGTTTGCTTCTAGAGTCTTATCTTCATTTTTTTTGTGTTTTCTTTAGTTCAAAGTTTTCTTCAATTCTTGTGTGATTCTTGTCTTCAATTCTTGGGTGATTAGTTGTGTAATAGAAAAAAGGAGAGAAATTTAGAACTAAAAAAAAAGTCAAAAAAGAAATATAAAGCAAAATTCGTCCAAAATAAAAAGAAAGGAAAGAATCAGCCATGGAGAAAAGAAAAATGAGTTTTAAAAGCTGAATTGACTCCCTAGTATGAGTTAGACAAAGAAAGAATTAATTAATTGCTTTCCTAGTAAATCTAAATTACTTATCAAGATTGAACTTAGAAGAGTTTTTTTTTAATTGAATTAAAATTAGGATTGAAGTAGGAATTGACTATCAACTCAAGAATCATAATTGTACTAGAATTAGAATTCCTACCTCCCTAATCGTACTAGGTTTAGGTGTAACATCCTAGAAATTAGCTTTAGTTAGGTAGTGAATTTTAGAATTTTAATTCGAAGTTGATATTAAGGATTTGCATAAAATTTTTGCATAGCATTTGAATATATGAAAAGTATAAGAAACCTAAGTAAAACCAAAGAGAAACATAAATGACATAGTGAAACCACATATTTACCAACTTGTAAACGTACTTAAAGTACCATATTTTCCAAAATTCATTTAGTGAAATTTATAATTTTTTAATAATAATCTAAAAGTGAATAAATACATTAATTAAAGCTTAATTAAGTTTAATATTAATATTTAAAAATGTATGGAGAAGGGCCAAACTGTAAATTTGTAAGGACCAAATTGCATAACTTAAAAAATTAGAGGACTATACTGTAATTTGGCTAAAAACCGCCCATATAACAGATTTCTCCATAATTTTCTGTACAAAAATCAGATTTTTCTCTTCTTCCTTCCTCCTCTTGGCTGAACCTCTCTAACCTTTCTTCTCCATCTTTTTTCTTTCAATTTTCTTTAGAAAAATTATTGAAAACCTATAGCAAATAACCTCTTTTCATCATTCAAATTACTTCCACCAAGAATTAAACAAGAAATTAAAGAAGTGGAGATTAGAAGAAATCTGCCATTTTAAGAAAAGCAAGGTTAGTCCACTTTCCTTGATTTTAATTCATAGAAATAAATGTTAGTGAGTGGAAAAGATGATTTAGTATGAGAATTATGTGATAGATTAGTGTATTTGGCATGGAAACTTCATAACTCTTCAAATGCATCTTAAATCAAATTGTTGCTAAAACTTTGAATTCACCAAAAAGGACTTAAGAATAATTAAATCTGATGCTTAAGGAATGGATTCCAGCAATTGGAATCATTGAATTTGAAGAAAAATACATAGGTTGCTTAAAATCATAAATTCTGCCCATATGTTCAAAGTCCCACTTTAAGGCTATTTTTTTCCAATTTTATTGCTTAAATGTGATAGTTTAGTATCAAATAACATGAAAATAACCTTAAGTTGAATTATAAAAACTCCCTTGAAGAAACCATACTTGGCAGAACCATAGGAGGCAGAATTGCCTTTGTTTATGCTTGACTTTTTTCATGATTTTCCATGCTGAAATGAACCCTTTACTTGGCCTTTAAATTCCAAATGAGTTGTGGAATATATTGTTGGCAATGTGAATTTATGTAGGGCAATTTGGGCTTCTTCCAATTTGCCCCAAAACTCTTCTAAAATGCAACCAAAGTCATGGCCACCAAGTGCTTCATAAAATGTCCCAAAGAAAATCCATGAACAAATGCCAACCAATGCTTGCTACAAAATTGCCAAGAAAATACCTAATATGTAAATTCCATAATGTATCATCCCTAAAGTAATAAATAGGTTATGTATGCCTAAATTGCTAATAAACATAAATGTAGTTAAATTAAACTAAAGAATTAAAGAAAACAAATTAAATGCTCAAAACAGAAAAATAAACATAAATCATGCATTTTATGCTATTAGTTTAAGTATTCTCAATAATGTTTAGTATTAAAACAATGTATTTTGCTTCTTTAGCTTCTAAGGATCAAGAAAAGGAGGTTGAGGATTAAGGGATAAGCTTCGGGTTCCATCTTTCATTGGTGAGTAATATATGCATATGTATATATATGTTTATGCCAAAATGAATTTACACCCTTATATGATATTTGCTTGTGAAATGCTCCTTGATGATCCTTTTGAATCTGAATTGCTTCCTTTTCATTGATTCCTTCTTGCTTTGGAATATCTTATTGCTTACATTGAATTTCTAATTGTTTATGGTAAACCTTTGAAACCTGTTTTGCTTCTTTGTAATTACATTGTTCGGCTTTGTAGCACCTTGTGATATGTTCGAATGACTTTGATTCTCTAAATGAACTAATTTTGTTTAATCCCCTTTCTTTGAATTTAATTATTGAGTAAACCCTATGATTTGATTGGATATCAAATGATAGAGCTACTCATCTGATGGAGTAGCATAAATTTTGCATCAGACATTGTGGACAATGAATTGTAAACCCGAGCTAGGGAGGGTTAAGCCCCTAACCATATAGTATGATCAACTATATGTGGGAAAAGCATGCTACCAAGATAGTAGCCTCTGCTTATTATAAATGTGTGATTAAGTGAAGTCTGTCATTTGAGAGCCAATATGATTGTCACCTTTACTCTCATGCCTTTATTTAAACTATTGCTTCTCTTGCTCTTTTATTTTTATATGTATATGTATGCATGCATATATTGTTCACTGGGATTTTATCTCATCATTTTAGTGGTTTATAAATTTTCAGGTGGTGAGTAGACCAGTGGTTCCAGCAAAGCTTCTCCCTCCTGCGTGGAACCTATCATGTAATATTCATATTTATTTTGATGGTTGTAAATATTAGAAACTCCATGGTACTTGGTAGTTTAGTATAGTTTAGAATAAGAATTATAATAAATATTAAATGTATAAATTATATGTAAATTAAATGGATATTAATGAATATCAGAATATTTATTGTACTTTTTTTTTGCGCATGCTAGTTGCTTAATATAATAATTTGGGGTTCTACGGGTTTAGGTGGCTTTAGGCTTACCCAATCCTTAGGACCATCAATCCCTAGACCGGGATGTGACAAAGTTGGTATCAAAGCGTAGGTTCGATAGTCTTTACCTAGGAATAAGTATTAGGTAAACCATGGAGTATAGAATTTCCTATTCCATCTTTGGTGTCTTTCACTTTGTTAGGATTATCTGCGTAGCGTAAATTAATATTTTCTTGTTTCTTTTATAGTGGGATGCCACCACGGAGATATACCCGAGGACGGGGTCGGGTTCGAGGCAAGCAACCTCGACAACCGTAGCCCGAGAGACTAGTGGAGGTGGAGATGGCTTCATAGGTGGCTTCGAATGAACTCGAATCTGTTGGACCTCCACTGGTTAGGAGGAGAGTTCATCATGAAGATGAGGTTGGGTCTTCTGAGAATAGAAATATTGAGGCATTGCAGCAAGAGATTCTAAGGTTAAGAAGAGAAAATGAAGAACTTAGAAGAGCTAGACAGGAGCCTTTAGTACCCCCAGTACTACCTGTTAATGTACCTCCACCAGTGTCATCTCCGACACCAGTTCCTCCACCTGCTCTAGCTAGTGCTAAGAGGACTATTGATGAAGGAGGAATGAAAATGTCCACATTCCTCAAATTGGGTTTGCCTACATTCAAAGGTGAACAGGGGGAAGATCCGAGTGATTTTCTTCGAGAGGTGGATAAAGTGATAAAGAGAATGGCTTGTTCTGATGCCAGAGTAATTAAGTTGGTGGGTTTGTTGCTCAAGGAGCAAGCAGCTGATTGGTATGAGCAACACATTGAAGGCCCTTTGTATAGCGACAAGCCACCAACATGGGGAGAATTCAAGCAGCAGATGATTGACAAGTTTCTTACTAAAGGGGAAAAAGGACATAGATTGGTGCAATTTGAACAACTTAAACAGGGGAGCATGTTTGTTGTGGAATATGCAAAGGAGTTTATTAGACTGTCTCGATATGGCCGGGCTTTAATTCCTGATGAAGCTTCCAAAATTATTAGATTTCGACGTGGCTTGCATGCTCCATTACACAACCTTTTATTAACCTCAGAGTTCACCTCTTTGACAAAGCTGATTGATAAAGATGTTCAGATGGAAGAAAAATATAATGAGGAAAAAGCAAAAAAGGAGCAAAGGCAGAATTTGGGGAAGAGCCAGAGCAGCTAGAAAAAGACTGGAGGACCATCATTTCAGAGTAATCCTATAGCTAGTGGGTCACAGACTTTTTTCCCACAGTCATTGACCAGTTCTAGACGTGGGGAGACTAAGTCTGGGACAGGTTCTTTAGCTCCCCGAGCATCTAGTAGAGCAGACCAAGCTGCACAGACAGCTATTGCCACTTGTTCAAGATGTGGCAAAGCTCACCCTAGTACTTGTAGATGGGCGAGCGGAGCATGTTTTAGATGTGGCCAACAGGGCCATATGATTCAAGACTGTCCATTACTGAGATCACAACGAGAAGGGCCATCGGCATCACAAGCTATAGTTTAGCAGAGTTAGACAGGGTCTTGGGGATCTGCTGGGAGAGGCCGGGACCAGAGTTCTGCACCTACCCTTTCCCAGACTCAGCCTACTAGGGGACAAGGAAGAGTATTTGCATTGAATCAGCTGGAGGCCAAAACCTCTAACACCACGGTTGGAGGTATGATTTCTATACAAAATGTTATGGCTAATGTATTATTTGACTCTGGCACTACACATTCCTTTGTTTCATTTGCATTTGCTAAGAATTTGGGAAGGGCTAGTAATAAAATGTCAGAACCATTAGAAGTCTCCACTCCCTTGGGTCGGGTAGTAATTGTAGATCAGCAATATACCGATTGTATGGTGGAGATTGATGGCAGGAAGCTTGTAGCTACATTGATAGAACTTCCTGTATTAGAGATTGATGTAATCCTGGGTATGGATTGGTTGTCTTTGCACCATGCCTCTATCAATTGCCACGGGAAGAAAGTGGAATTTCGACTAGAGGGACAGCTGATATTCGCATTTCAGGGTGAAAGGGAAAATGTGGCAACCACTCTCATTTCTGTAATTAAAGTTCAGATACTATAAAGAAAAGGATGCCAAGGGTATTTAGCTAATGTATTGGGTACCCGGGTGACTGTAGCAGGAATTAAACAAATTCCAGTTGTGAATGAATTTCAGATGTATTTCTAGAAGAATTACCGGGACTAACACCTAAACGGGAGATAGAATTTGAAATAGAAGTATATTCGGGAATGGATCCTATTTCTATTCCCCCGTATCGGATGGCTCCTATAGAGTTGAAAGAATTAAAAATTCAGTTGCAAGAATTGTTAGACAAAGGGTTTATTAGACCCAGCAGCTCACCGTGGGGAGCACCTATCCTATTTGTGAAAAAGAAGGACGGGACCTTGCGAATGTGCATCGATTATAGGCAATTGAATAAGGTGACGGTGAAGAATAAATATCCATTGCCTAGAATTGATAACCTGTTTGACCAGTTGCAAGGTGCGGGTTGGTTTTCAAAGATTGATTTGCTGTCGGGATACCATCAATTGAGAATTCAGAAAAGAGGATATACCGAAGACTGCTTTCCGAACACACTATGGGCATTATGAGTTCTTAGTGCTACCTTTTGGCTTAACTAATGCACCCGCAACCTTTCTAGATTTAATGAATCGGGTGTTTAAGTCATATTTAGACAAGTTTGTCATTGTATTTATTGAGGATATACTTGTCTATTCTAAAAGTCAAAAGGAGTACGAAGAACATCTTCGAGTGATACTACAGACTCTGAGGGAACATAAACTATATGCTAAATTGTCAAAATGTGACTTTTGGCTTAGAGAAGTATGTTTCCTCGGGCATGTGATTAGTGAAGAGGGAATCAAAGTGGATCCAAAGAAGGTGGAGGCGGTGATAAATTGGCCTCACCCTACAAATGTTACTGAGATCCGGAGTTTTCTGGGTATGGCTAGGTATTATAGGAGATTTGTGAAGGATTTTTCCAAGATTGCAGCTCCTTTAACTCGATTGACCTGGAAGGACATAAAATTTCAGTGGGACGATGCTTGTGAAGAGAGTTTTCAGAAACTCAAAACATGTCTCACATCTGCTCCGGTATTGGCTCTACCATCAGGCACGGGGGGATTTGCAATATATTGCGATGCTTCTCGAGTGGCTTTAGGTTGTGTACTTATGCAAAATGGAAGGGTAATAGCTTATGCTTCCAGACAATTGAAGAAGCATGAGGTAAATTATCCCACCCATGACCTAGAAATGGCTATTGTAGTCTTTGCATTAAAGATTTGGAGACATTATCTTTATGGTGAAAAGTGTGAAATCTACACTGATCATAAGAGTCTCCAATATATTCTACAGCAGAAAGATCTTAATTTGTGACAAAGGCGATGGATGGAGCTGGTAAAAGACTATGATTGCCAGATTTTATACCATCCAGGGAAAGCAAATATTGTTGCTGATGCTCTAAGTCGCAAATCTCTAGGGAGCTTATCACATATTGTGGTGGAACGCAGGCAAATTGTTAAATCTTTGCAGGATTTATTCGATATGGGAGTGCAGTTAGAAATCACTGCTTCTTCAGCATTAATTGCATCCTTTCAGGTGAGGCCTTTGCTCTTAATGAAATTAAGGTTTCACAGGACCTGGATCCACAATTAGTAAAGCTTAAAGAGGATGTCCAATCGGGAAAGTCATCGGAGTTCCGGTTAGATGGTGGTGTCCTTAAACAGGGAAACCGTTTGTGTGTACTGGAGGTGAATGGAATTCGAGAAAGAATTTTACAAGAATTCCATTATGCACCTTATAGCCTTCATCTAGGAATAACCAAGATGTATCACGAGGTAAAAGAATATTATTGGTGGCCTGGAATGAAGAAGCAAATAGCAGAGTATATGTCAAAGTGTTTATCCTACCAACAAGTCAAGTTCGAGCGTCAAAAACCTACTGGCCTGCTCCAGCAAATTGAACTTCCTGCATGGAAATGGGACCAAGTCACTATGGACTTTGTCGTAGGGTTGCCTTGAACTGCACGTGGGTATGATTCTATCTGGGTGATTGTTGATAGACTTACAAAATCAGCCCACTTCTTGGAGGTAAAAACAACATATTCTACTGCTCGGTATGCATAGGCTTATATTGATAATATTGTGAGACTTCATGGAGTTCCTACCACCATCATATCCGATCGGGGACCACAATTTACTTCCCAATTTTGGCAGAAATTTCAAGAAGCTTTGGGAACTCAATTGAGTTTCAGTACTTCCTTCCATCCCCAAACGGATGGACAATCTGAGCGGACGATACAGACATTGGAAGATATGCTCGGATTATGTATTCTTGACTTTGGAGGTAGTTGGGATAAATATTTGCCATTGGTGGAATTTGCTTATAATAATAGCTACCACTCTACCATTGGTATGGCGCCTTATGAAGCAGTATATGGTCGAAAATGCAGGTCGCCAATTTGTTAGGTTGAACTTGGAGAGAAACAATTGGAAGGACCTGATTTAATTCGTGAGACCATGGAAAAGGTGCCTTTGATCCGGGAGAGAATGAAAACATCTTTTAGCTGACAGAAAAGCTATGCTGATCCAAAAAGAAAAGATGTGCAATTTGCTGTCGGTGATCATGTTTTCTTAAAAATCTCTCCTATGAAAGGTTTCATGAGATTTGGTAAGAAGGGTAAGCTGACACTAAGATATCTAGGGCCATTCGAGGTTTTGGAAAGAGTCGGGAATGTGTCTTACCGACTTGCCCTTCCTCTAAGTCTTAGTCATGTACATCCAATATTCCATATTTCTATGCTACGTAAATATGTACCGGATCCATCCCATGTCCTCTCTTCGCAAATTGTGGAAATTGATGAAACCTTGTCATATGAAGAGGTTCTGGAAAAGATCCTGGATAGGCAAATTCGAAAATTACAGAGTAAAGAGATTCCTATGGTCAAAGTGTTATGGCGGAATCACAATGTGGAGGAGTGTACGTGGGAAAGCGAATCCGAAATGATACAGAAATATCCATACTTGTTTCAAGATTAGGCTGGTAAGCTCATTTTAAATTCAAGCATGAATTTGTTTTTAGGGGGGTAGAATGTAACATCCTAGAAATTAGCTTTAGTTAGGTAGTGAATTTTAGAATTTTAATTTGAAGTTGATATTAAGGATTTGCATAAAATTTTTGCATAGCTTTTGAATATATGAAAAGTATAAGAAACCTAAGTAAAACCAAAGAGAAACATAAATGAAACCATAGTGAAACCATATATTTACCAAATTGTAAACGTACTTAAAGTACCATATTTTCTGAAATTCATTCAGTGAAATTTATAATTTTTGAATAATAATCTAAAAGTGAATAAATACATTAATTAAAGCTTAATTAAGTTTAATATTAATATTTAAAAATGTTTGGAGAAGGACCAAACTGTAAATTTGTAAGGACCAAATTGCATAACTTAAAAAATTGGAGGACTATACTGTAATTTGGCTAAAAACAGCCCATATAACAGATTTCTCCATAATTTTCTGTACAAAAATTAGATTTTTCTCTTCTTCCTTCTCCTCTTGGCTGAACCTCTCTAACCTTTCTTCTCCATCTTTTTTCTTTCAATTTTCTTTAGAAAAATTATTGAAAACCTATAGCAAATAACCTCTTTTCATCATTCAAATTACTTCCACCAAGAATTAAACAAGAAATTAAAGAAGTGGAGATTAGAAGAAATTTGCCATTTTAAGAAAAGCAAGGTTAGTCCACTTTCCTTGATTTTAATTCATAGAAATAGATGTTAGTGAGTGGAAAAGATGATTTAGTATGAGAATTATGTGATAGATTAGTGTATTTGGCATGGAAACTTCATAACTCTTCAAATGCATCTTAAATCAAATTGTTGCTAAAACTTTGAATTCACCAAAAAGGACTTAAGAATAATTAAATCTGATGCTTAAGGAATGGATTCCAGCAATTGCAATCATTGAATTTGAAGAAAAATACATAGGTTGCTTAAAATCATAAATTTTGCCCATATGTTCAAAGTCCCACTTTAAGGCTATTTTTTTCCAATTTTATTGCTTAAATGTGTTAGTTTAGTATCAAATAACATGGAAATAACCTTAGTTTGAATTATAAAAACTCCCTTGAAGAAACCATACTTGGCAGAACCATAGGAGGCAGAATTGCCTTTGTTTATGCTTGACTTTTTTCATGATTTTCTATGCTGAAATGAACCCTTTACTTGGCCTTTAAATTCCAAATGAGTTGTGGAATATATTGTTGGCAATGTGAATTTATGTAGGGCAATTTGGGCTTCTTCCAATTTGCCCCAAAACTCTTCTAAAATGCAACCAAAGTCATAGCCACCAAGTGCTTCATAAAATGTCCCAAAGAAAATCCATGAACAAATGCCAACCAATGCTTGCTACAAAATTGCCAAGAAAATACCTAATATGTAAATTCCATAATGTATCATCCCTAAAGTAATAAATAGGTTATGTATGCCTAAATTGCTAATAAACATAAATGTAGTTAAATTAAACTAAAGAATTAAAGAAAACAAATTAAATGCTCAAAACAGAAAAATAAACATAAATAATGCATTTTATGCTATTAGTTTAAGTATTCTCAATAATGTTTAGTATTAAAACAATGTATTTTACTTCCTTAGCTTCTAAGGATCAAGAAAAGGAGGTTGAGGATTAAGGGATAAGCTTCAGGTTCCATCTTTCATTGGTGAGTAATATATGCATATGTATATATATGTTTATGCCAAAATGAATTTACACCCTTATATGATATTTGCTTGTGAAATGCTCCTTTATGATCCTTTTGAATCTGAATTGCTTCCTTTTCATTGATTCCTTCTTGCTTTGGAATATCTTATTGCTTACATTGAATTTCTAATTGTTCATGGTAAACCTTTGAAACCTGTTTTGCTTCTTTGTAATTACATTGTTCGACTTTGTAGCACCTTGTGATATGTTCGAATGACTTTGATTCTCTAAATGAACTTATGTTGTTTAATCCCCTTTCTTTGAATTTAATTATTGAGTAAACCCTGTGATTTGATTGGATATCAAATGACAGAGCTACTAATCTGATGGAGTAGCATAAATTTTGCATCAGACATTGTGCACAATGAACTATAAACCCGAGCTAGGGAGGGTTAAGCCCCTAGCCATATAGTCTGATCAACTATATGTGGGAAAAAGCATGCTACCAAGATTGTAGCCTCTACTTATTATAAATGTGTGATTAAGTGAAGTCTGTCATTTGAGAGCCAATATGATTGTCACCTTTACTCTCATGCCTTTATTTAAACTATTGCTTCTCTTGCTCTTTTATTTTTATATGTATATGTGTGTATGCATATATTGTTCACTGGGATTTTATCTCATCATTTTAGTGGTTTATAAATTTTCAGGTGGTGAGTAGACCAGTGGTTCCAGCAAAAGCTTCTCCCTCCTGCATGGAACCTATCATGTAATATTCGTATTTATTTTGATGGTTGTAAATACTAGAAACTCCATGGTACTTGGTAGTTTAGTATAGTTTAGACTGAGAATTGTAATAAATATTAAATGTATAAATTATATGTAAATTAAATGGATATTAATGAATATCAGAATGTTTATTGTACTTTTTTTTGTGGATGCTAGTTGCTTAATATAATAATCCAGGGTTCTATAGGTTTAGGTGGCTTTAGGCTTACCCATTTCCTAGGACCGTCCATCCCTAGAGCGGGATGTGACATTAGGATTCCTATTTTATTTTAACTTTTAGTTTGTACTTGAGTTATTTTAGGTTTCTTACTTCCCATCCAACTAGGATTAGGATTCCTAAAATTTTTCATTTCTTATTTTTTTTTGTTTGTGTCTTCAATTCATTTTAAGTATATGATGACAAATGACCTGCTTTGAGACTCAATATCTTTACACTTAGAGGTGACTCCCTTATAAAGTCAAATCAAGTTTGCATGGAAAAACCTCAACTCAATGATTAACCTGTGTCAAGGAACGTTGGTATATTGTGAACAAGCAAAGTAATTAGCTTTGAAAGTTCAGGTTTTTTATTCTAATCCTAGAACCTTGGAATAAATATGCACAAAGTAATTAGCTTTGATTGTATGAACTTGATTCAAGCAAGAATCAAAACCAAGAGATCACACTCTTAAGAAAACTGAATTTTTATTAGTCATAACATTAACTTAATTTTACATGAATGGTTGAGTTTATATAGAGGCTCAACCCTAAATTAGAATTAGCTAAGGATTAGGAAATATTCCAATACAAGGATTGAATATTCCTAATTAGAAACTAATTCATAAATAATAACTAAACTAGAACAGAATTCTAAAACAAGTTAGGAAGCCTTCCCATACAAGAGAAGCTATTTCTTAACTAGAAATTGAAATCTAATTAATTAAACTATAAAATTCGGATGGCCCTTTGACCTAACATAAAATAGGCCCAAAACTAATTAAAACATGAAAATAAAGTAGTTTAAACAACTCTTTGGATGTATACATAACATAGGCAGCCCAAACACTAAATAAAACATGATAAATTGAATTTGAAAAGCCCAAATATGGAGGGTCCAATTTGAATGAAGAATGGCAGCCTTGTAAACACTTGAATAGATTAGGCCCAAGCAAATAGGAATGTAATTTGGCCTCTTCATCTTGACATTGGGCTTGAATAGATTGATAAAGTCCTTGAAGTTTCCTTGAATACAATTGGATCCATATGCAAAGCTCATGATCCAAATATCCTTGATTGATTTATAGTGACGCAAACAACAAAGCATACAAAGGCAAGGATCCAATTCAACTTCCCAATGGTCAAATTACAAGAGCAAGAATGAAGAAATTCAAGGAAACACTAAATGGGATTATTTAAGCCTTGCGGGATGATCTTGCCATAATTCAAGAATGCAAGAATGAATTATTCATCACAATGGGGATTCAAGACTCAAATCAAAGTTTGGTGACAATGATTCAAGTGGATGATGGCCAAAACATGGGCATATACCTAGGCCTTTAGTTGTTTTGATGTTTTTGGTCCCCTATCAATATGATATAAGCCCAAGTTCAAATAAATTAAGTGTGCTTATGTAATTAGTGAGTTTTGGGCCTATTTATGTTAGGTATAAAGCCCAAAACGAGTTTATATTTATTTCTTGTTTAGGAATCAATTTCTAATTAGGAAACTTCAATCCTTGTTTAGAAAGATTTCCTAGTCTATGTTTTATTCCAATTTAGGTTGAACTTATAATTATTAATTGTCTAGGAATCAATTTCTAATTAGGAAACTTTAATTCTTATTTAAGAAAGATTTCTTAATCTATGATTTATTCCAATTTAGTGTTGAACCTATAATTATTAGTTGTCTAGGAATCAATTTCTAACTAGGAAATTTTAATTCTTATTTAGGAAAGATTCCTTAGTCTATGTTTTATTCCCATTTAGGGTTGAGCCTTTATATAAACTCAACCATTCATGTAAAATTGAGTTAGATTTTGATAAATAAAAATTCAGTTTTTTCTTAAGAGTGTTATCTCTTATTTTTTATTCTTGCTTGAATTAAGTTCATACAATCAAAGCTAATTACTTTTTGTGTATTTATTCTAAGGTTATCTTTTACAAGTTTGTATTGTGTTGCGGAGATCATCATCCAAAGGTGATCATATTCCAAGGTGCTCTATCATGGGTTGGAATTGGGTCACAGACTTGGGAAAAATATGATTTACCTTTCCAAGGAGTTGCTTCCAAGCGTAAAGGTATTGGGTCTCAAGTTTAATATACTTGAGGTTCGTATCATATAGGAAACTTCATACAATCTTATATTCTTCTTGGATGATTCACCAATCATGTACAATGGTTGGATTGCATGTCTTTGTTGGCTATCTTGGTAGAAATGACAACCATGAAGAACCTTCTTGAAATCTTGCAAATATTTGTAGGATTCTTGCGAGGAATCTTGATTCCCATCATTCCCTCCCTCCTCAAAATGATTCATCCTCGAATCTATACCTACATGAAGGAAATAGGAATAAAATTAAAATTTGAAGAGATATCACAATACTCACGTTAAGATTGCAACTTGAGGGCCAATTCATCAAATATCAAAACTCTATGCCTATAGATAGGAACTTGTACAATCAACACATGTAAGCAAGTCTTTCCAAACACAATTCCTATCTTAGCTCCATTCTCTTTGGTTAGTAGGATTGTAGAATTTACATCTTGTTTGCTCCATGACAATCCTTCCTTAAAATCCTCAAAGAAAGAAACAAGAAAACTAGACAAAGAAAAAGTAAGTTTGTTAGTAAACAAAGCCATCTTTTCTTTTTCACTCATATAAACTTGTTTTTATTTATTCAAATCATCACTCTTTCTTTTTCTTTCCTCTAATTTTTTTCTTTTTACTTTTGCACTCTCTTTTTCTTTTGCCACATCATCACTCATACTCTTTTCTTCACTCTTATTTTCTCTCTCCTTTTGAATTCTTCTCAACTCAATCTCATAGATTTCTCTAGGTGAAAGTGGTGCAAGAGTTATCTTCTTTCCATCCTTTTCAAAGGAGTAGTGATTGCTGTAGCCATCATGCATCACCCTTCTATCAAACTACCAAGGGCATCCCAACAATAGATGACCTGCTTGCATAGGCACAACATCAAATAAAATTTCATCATTATATCGGCCTATCTTAAAAGCTACTAGAACTTGCCTTGTCACCCTAATTTCCCCACAATCATTAAGTCATTTTAGTTTATAAGGGTGAGGATGCTTAGTAGTAGGTAACCCTAGTTTCTTAACTAAAGTAGTACTTGCAACATTGGTTACACTACCCCCATCTATGATGACATCACAAACTCTATCTTTTACAAGGCATCTAGTTTGAAATAGATTTTTCCTTTGTTGCACATGGACTTGCATGTTCAACGATCTCCTTGTAATAAGAGACCTCCCACCTTTGGCTATTTCAGGTAGATTATCCTCCTCTTTGTCACTTCCATCTTTAAGAGGTGGCATTCTTTCTTCTTTAGCTTCTTCATCACTAGCTGAATAACACTCCCCATCTTGCATATACATTATCTTCTTGTATGGACAATCCTTCTTGTAATGATACACCTTGACATTTAAAGCATATAATATTTCTAGAACTAAAAAGCATAGCTTTACCTTTGTCCTTGCTTGGGAAGGGTGCCTTTAGAGGTTCTTTGAAATTGGCCTTAGGCTTGGATGGAAAAGCCTTGTCATCTTTTCTCCAATTCGATTTGAATGGTGCATTGTAGGAGGTAGATAACTAATTGGCACTTCTCTTTTTCAATTGTTTCTCAACCTTCAAAGAAAGATGAAGCAAATCTTCTAGCTCTATATATGGTTGTAGCTCAACCATATTTGCAATCTCCTTATTCAACCCATTAAGGATCCTTGCCATTGTAGCCTCACTATCTTCTTCCACATTTGCTTGAATCATGGCTACCTTCATCTCCTTGTAGTATTCCTCCACTCTCTTGAACCCTTGAGTTAGGTTTTGAAGATGATTGTACAACTCCCTATAGTAGTGACTTGGTACAAATCTTCTTCTCTTGATTGTTTTTAAGTCCCTCCATTCTTTGATGGGTCTTTCTGATGCAAACAACAAAGCATACAAAGGCAAGGATCCAATTCAACTTCCCAATGGTCCCATTACAAGAGCAAGAATGAAGAAATTCAAGGAAACACTAAATGGGATGATTTAAGGCTTGTGGAATGATCTTGCCACAATTTAAGAATGCAAGAATGAATCATTCATCAAAATGGGGATTCAAGACTCAAATCAAAGTTTGGTGACAATGATTCAAGTGGATGAAGGCCAAAACATGGGCATGTACCTAGGCCTTTAGTTTGTTTTTGATGTTTTTGGGCCCCTATCAATATGATATAAGCCCAAGTTAAAATAAATTAAGTGTGCTTATGTAATTAGTGAGTTTTGGGCCTATTTATGTTAGGTATAAAGCCCAAAACGAGTTTAGATTTATTTCTTATTTAGGAATCAATTTCTAACTAGGAAACTTCAATCCTTGTTTAGGAAGATTCCCTAGTCTATGTTTTATTCCAATTTAGGATGAACTTATAATTATTAGTTGTTTAGGAATCAATTTCTAACTAGATAATTTTAATTCTTGTTTAGAAAAGATTCCTTAGTCTATGTTTTATTCCCATTTAGGGTTGAGCCTCTATATAAACTCAACCATTCATGTAAAATGGAGTTAGATTTTGAAAAATAAAAAATTCAGTTTTTCTTAAGAGTGTTATCTCTTGTTTTTTATTCTTACTTGAATCAAGTTTATACAATCAAAGCTAATTACTTTGTGCGTATTTATTACAAGGTTCTCTTTTACAAGTTGGTATTGTGTTACGGAGATCATCATCTAAAGGTTACCATATTCCAAGGTGCTCTATCACGGGTTAGAATTGGGTCACAGACTTGGGAATAATCTTATTTAGCTTTCCAAGGAGTTGCTTACAAGCATAAAGATATTGGGTCTCAAGTTTAATATACTTGGGGTTCGTATCAGTTTGGTATTAGAGCTTAGGCTCTAAATCAGGTTATATCTTTCCGTTTCATTTGTATTTTCCATTTTTTTCGTTTCTTTTTTTTTCTGTCTATTTTCCTTTTCATTAAATTCCTTTGTTTTCACTTTGTTAATTTTGTTTGCTATTGTTTCATATCAAAAATTCAAAAAAAAAAATCCTAAAATCGTCTACCTTTATTAGTGTCTTGTTGTCATCTTCTTTAGTTTGTCTCTTTGTTTCCTACCTTTTCGTATTATTTTTGTCCCATTTCTGTTCTTTGTGTTTCATCAAAAACCAAGTGTTGGAAGGTCATACCTATTGCAATCATTCAAATTCAAGAAGTTAAGAAGGAAGGAATCAGCTCCTAAATTGTCAACTTTAATTCGGTTTGGATTTTTGTACTTGATCTTCAATTTATCTTGTTAATCTTTAGTATTTGTCCTTAAAATTACTTGCTGCAATTGAATTTTAAAAAGAAGAAGAAGAAGAAGAAGAAGAAGAAGTGTAAAGAAAATTAGAATTTTAAAAAAAAAAGCAAAAAAAAAAAAAAAAAAAAGAAGGAAAATTCGTCCAAAAAGAAAGAAGAAGCAAAAAGTGTTGAAATCTGACTTTTTGGAGTATTTATAGAGGTTATTTAGTTCCTAGAGTGAAGAAGACAAGGAAAGAAGCTGATTTTTCAAGAATATACAAGGAGAATCAAAGATTTCATCATTCTACAAGGAGTTTGACCAAAGTCTAAGCATCCTTCCAAAACAAGCTAAGATTGTTTTCCTACTCCTTTCCAAATTTTGGTTTGACTTTTCTAATCCTATTTTCATTCTGATTTCTTATTTCCTTATTCATTTTGTTTTTTCTTTTCGATCTTTATTCGTGTCTCATTAGGTTTCCTAATCCCATCAGGATTCCTATATTGTTTTCCTAGTTCTATTAGGATTTCTAGTTCTTGTTTCATTGAGTCTTTAAACTTTGGATTTTATTCACATTATAATTTAGTAAAAATCATACTAATTTGATTTTTGCAACTAATCTTAGCAAGAGTTTGAGTGGAAAAAGGCTAAGTGTGAGCACATCTAGAGAAAAGCCATTGATTGCATGTAAAACTAAACACGAGTGAACTTGAGTGTCAAAACTACTTGAGTGAAACATGTGAGCGAGTGAAGTTAGGAAACTATTCTCTACTTTACTAACTTTGTTTTGCAGCTTCAAGATGAGTGGAACCCAAAGGAATACACATGGGGAACTAGATAAATTCCAAGCCTTGCATGACTTATTCCAAGCTATGGAGAGAAGGACAAATGATAGATTTGATCAAATGGAGCGAAGAACCAATGAAAGGATTGAAAGATTAGAAGTTTCAGTTACAAGGGGACAGCCACCCAATGCTCTTAGGCAAGCTAGGTGAATCCAAAGAAGAGTTTAGAATGAAGATGAGGATGAAATCGAGTCCCTTGGTGATAATGAGGAGGAAGAAGAAGTAAGGCCAAGAGCTAGACAAGATAACAACAATGGTGGAATAAAACTGAAAATTCCAACATTTCATGAAAGAATAGATCCTGAAGCATACTTGGATTAGGAAAAGAAGATTGAGTTGGTGTTCAATTGTCATAACTACACCGAATCCAAGAAGTTGAAGCTTACTGTGGCTGTATTTGATGGATATGCCATTATTTGGTGGGATGATACCAAGCAAAAGAGGAGAATAAATAGAGAAAGACCTATAGAAGAATGGAGGGGCTTAAAGGCAATGATGAGAAGGAGATTTATACCAAGCCACTACTATAGGGAGCTGTACAATCATCTTCAAAACCTATCTCAAGGGTCCAAAAATGTTGAGGAATACTACAAAGAGATGGAGGTAGCCATGATCTGAGCAAATGTGGAAGAAGATAATGAGGCTACAATGGCAAGGTTCCTTAGTGGGTTGAATAAGGAGATTGCAAATGTGGTTGAGCTGCAACCATATATGGAGCTTGAAGATTTGCTTCATCTTGCTTTGAAGGTTGAGAAGCAGTTGAAGAAGAGGAGTACCAATCGACTATCTACCTCTTACAATGCAACATTCAAATCAAATTGGAGAAAAGATGACAAGGCTTTTTCATCCAAGCCTAGAGTCGATTCCTAAGAAGCTCCGAAGACACCCATCCCAAGCAAGGACAAAGGTAAAGCTACACCTTCCAGTTCTAGAAATATTATATGCTTTAAATGTTAAGGTGTAGGTCACTACAAGAAGGATTGTCCAAATAAAAGAACAATGATCATGCTTGATGGGGAGTACTATTCGGTTAGTGAAGAAGAAGTTGAAGAAGAAAGAATACCACCTCTTAAAGATGCAAGACGAAGAGGACGATAGCCAACCAAAAATAGCCGAATGTGGGAGGTCTCTTGTCATAAGGAGATCATTGAACATGCAAATCCAACATGATGATAATGTGCAACAAAAGGAAAATCTGTTTCAAACCAAATGTCTTATAAAAGATAGAGTTTGTCATGTAATCATAGACGGGGGTGGTGTAACCAATGTAGCAAGCACCGCTTTAGTTGAGAAACTAAGGTTACCTACTACTAAACATCCTCACCCTTATAAACTAAAATGGCTTAATGATTGTGGGGAAATTAAGGTGACAAGGCAAGTTCTAGTAGCTTTCAAGATAGGCAGGTATAATGATGAGATTTTATTTGATGTTATGCCTATGCAAGCAGGTCATCTATTGTTAGGACGCCCTTGGCAATTTGATAGAAGGGTGATGCATAATGGCTACACCAATCACTACACTTTTGAGAAAGATGGAAGAAAGATAACTCTTGCACCACTTTCACCTAGAGAAATCTATGAGAATGAGCTGAAAAGAATTCAAAAGGAGAGAGAAGACAAGAGTGAGAAAAAGAGTGTAAATGATTTACCAAAAGAAAGAGAGAGTGCAAAAGAAAAAAGTGGCAAAAATCTTGACAAAGGAAAGAAAGTGAGCTTGAGTGAGAAAAATGAGGGAAAAGAAATTGTTAAAAGTAAAAAGAAACATGTGAACTTTTATGCAAAGGGAAGTGATGTTAGGGAAGCTTGGTTTTCAAAGAAAAGTATACTTGTACTCATGTACATGGAGCTTTATTTTAACAATAATGACCTTAATGTTTCTTTGCCTAGTGTTTTTGTTTCTCTTTTACAAGAATTTGAGGATGTCTTTCCTGAAGAGATACCCAATGGATTGCCACCCATTACGGGTATCGAGCATCAAATTGATTTTATTCCTGGTGTGTTGATTCCAAATAGACCAGCCTATAGAAGTAACCCCGAGGAAACATGTCATGCATGTGTGACTTGTACTAGAAAAACTTAAGCAGGAAAAGTTGTATGCTAACCTTAAGAAGTGTAGCTTTTGCATGGATAAGGTTAATTTTCTTGGTTTTGTTGTATCTAGTCAAGGTATTGAGGTTGATGAAGACAAGGTTAGAGCCATTAAGGATGGCCGAGACCTAAAAGTGCTAGTGAGGTGAGGAGTTTTCATGGGCTTACTGGTTTCTATACTAGATTCATTAGGGATTTCAACACTATAGCTGCACCTTTGAATGAGTTAGTTAAGAAAAATGTTGGATTTGTTTGGGGTGATGCACAAGAACATGCATTTAATGAGCTTAAGGTTAAATTGTGTAATGCACCTTTGCTTGCTTTATCTAACTTTGATAAGACTTTTGAGATTGAATGTGATGCTAGTGGCATAGGCATTAGAGCAATTTTGATGCAGGATCAAAGGCCACTAATGTATTTCAATGAAAAGTTAAGTGGGGAAGCCTTGAAGTATCTAACATATGATAAGGAATTATATGCTTTGGTTCGAGCTTTACACACATGGCAGCATTATTTGTGGCCTAGGGAGTTTGTGATACACAATAACCATAAAAGTTTAAAGCATTTGAAGGGTCAAGATAAGCTGAACCGTAGGCATGCTAAATGGGTGGAGTTCATAGAAACATTCCCATATGTGATTAAATACAAGCAAGGTAAGGAAAATGTGGTTGCTGATGCATTATCTAGAAGGTACACTTTACTTAACTCACTTAGTGCTCAATTGCTAGGTTTTGAGTTTATAAAAGAGTTGCATCATCATGATGCTGATTTTAGTGATATATATATTTCTTGTAACAATGGGGTTGTTTCTAATGATTTTTACTTGTTTAATGGTTTTTTATTCAAAAGAAATAGATTGTGCATTCCTAAATGTTCTATGCGGGAATTGTTGATTAAGGAGGCATATGGAGGGGGCATAATGGGACATTTTGGGGTCAATAAGACCTATGATATACTATTAGAACATTTCTTTTGGCCTGGTATGAAACATGATGTGCATAAAGTTTGTGAGCATTGCATTACATGTAAAGAAGCTAAGTCTAGGTTGAAGCCGCATGGGTTATACACACCATTACCTATTCCTGATGAACCTTGGACTGATTTGTCTATGGATTTTGTGCTTGGATTGCCTAGAACTAGTAAAGGTTGTGATAGTATCTTTGTTGTGGTTGATAGATTTAGTAAAATGGCTCATTTTATACCATGTCATAAAATTGATGATGCTCAATTGATTGCTGATTTATTTTTCAAAGAAGTTGTGCATTTACATAGCATACCTAAGAGCATTGTTAGTGATAGAGATGTTAAGTTCTTAAGTCATTTTTGGCGTGTGTTGTGGGGAAAGTTAGGAACTAAGTTGATATTTTCAACTACTTGTCACCCTCAAACCGATGGGCAAACTAAAGTAGTAAATAGGACTTTGATTACCTTGCTTAGAGCAATCATAGAAAAGAACATTAGGACATGGGAGGATTGTTTACCATTGACAATAGGGCTGTTCATAACACTATTCATTATTCTCCATTTGAGATTGTTTATGGATTTAATCCACTTACTCCTATTGATCTATTACCATTGCCACCTAACAACTTTGTGAGTGTTGATGCTGATTCTAAAGCAAATTTGGTGAAGAAGTTACATAAGCAAGTTAAGGAGAGGATTGAAAAGCAAAATGCTAAAGTAGCTTCATGTGTGAACAAAGGAAGGAAGCCAATGATTTTTCAGCCTGGGGATTGGGTGTGGGTACATCTTCGCAAAGAGAGGTTTCCACTTCAAAGGAAATCTAAGCTAAACCCAAGAGGAGATGGTCCTTTTGAAATCCTTGAAAGAATTAATGACAATGCATACAAAGTGGACTTGCCAGGTGAGTATAATGTTAGTACTTCATTTAATGTGGCTGATTAGAGTCCTTTTGATATAGGTGATGCTTTCAATTTGAGGATGAATTCTTTTGAGGAGAGGGAAAATGTTATGGATCAGCCTACACACCAAGTGGAGCGGATTCAACATCATGAAGATGAGAGAGATCAAGAAAGCAAGGATAAAGTTCAGAGGTTTCTTGTCCAATCAGTATGCCTCAAGGACCTATAGCAAGATCTTATTCTAAGAAGCTTCAACAAGCCTTAATCCATCATCTATAAGGCTTAGTGAATTTGGCTAGTGAGGGTTTGCAAGGACGCCAAAGCTTTGGAGCATGTACAGCCCAAGTTCCTTATAACTTAATTCAAGTCCAAGTTACTAATAGGTTTAATTAAGTTTGTAATGGGCCATGGGCCATATTAGTTATGGGCTAGTTTTAATTAGTTTTAATAAAATCATATTCGTTTCTTAATCTTGCTCTCTAAGAGTTTGATTTGTCAACTCTTGTCATTAATGAGAATTTGCTCATTAGGGTTTCTTTGTAAAGGCTATTAATAAGCCTTACCTGCGTGTTTTTGGACAGATTATGATTGAATTATTAAACCTAAAGGCAGTTTGCTTTTATCTTTGTGTTCTTGTGTAGAATACATGCTTTAAGGAACATTCAAGTAAATTGATCATCTTCTTGTGGAGTGTTTCGAAATTGGAATTCAGAAACAAGTTTTCCTTATTCCTTTGATCATCTTATCTAAGCAATCTAAATTCTAACCTTTCTTAGGGGTTAGTTTTAATTAGTTTTAATAAAATCAGATTAGTTTCTTAATCTTGCTCTCTAAGAGTTTGATTTGTCAACTCTTGTCATTAATGAGAACTTGCTCATTAGGGTTTCTTTGTAAAGGCTATTAATAAGTCTTACCTGCGTGTTTTTAGACAGATTATGATTGAATTATTAAACCTAAAGGCAGTTTGCTTTTATCTTTGTGTTCTTGTGTAGAATACATGCTTTAAGGAACATTCAAGTAGATTGATCATCTTTTTGTGGAGTGTTTCGAAATTGGAATTCAGAAACAAGTTTTCCTTATTCCTTTGATCATCTTATCTAAGCAATCTGAATTCTAACCTTTCTTAGGGGTTGTTGCCGAATTGAGTATTGGGGTCTTCAAGTTAATGCTTTGGGGGTTCAAATACATAAAGGGGTTCTCAAGCTTCTTCTTGGAGGTTATGTATCAGAGTCACCTTAGGAAACTCCAATGAAGGTTCAGCCTACCTAGGGTTTCCAAAACCCTAATTGATATGTTTTGATTAATATGTGTACATGATTAAGTGACATATGAATTATGCCTTATAATGTGTTGATTATGAATTACTGACCTTAAATTAACTATGAGATTGATTGTATGATTTGGTCAAAGGAGACAAGTAAAACACTTTTAAAGTTACTTGTTAAGTTGATATATATATGGAAAGTGTTAAGCGTACCAAGTTGGATGTTAGATTAAATTGATATTAAGATCATGATATTGTGCTTGACTTTAGAAAATTCTTAGTATGAGTCATTATGTGTTTTCATGTGAGCCTACAAAGGCTAACTGTGTAAGAATAAAAAGTCAACATGATATGTGCATATGATAAGTGTACTTCTAAGTACAACTCCAAATATACGTGAATGTTATATGTGCATGGGGTAGTTATGGAATAAAATAGCATGATGTTAAGCAAATGTTAAGTATTGAATTGTAATGTATGTTAGAGCTTGAGGATTATTAGAAGTTCAAGGGCTATAAGTACTAGGAGAAAAGAAACTACAAGGTGAGTCATATGAACCCCAAGTATATTAAACTTGAGACCCAATTATCTTTACGCTTGGAAGCAACTCCTTAGAAAGCTAAATTAGATTTTTCCCAAGTCCGTGACCCAAATCCAACCCGTGATAGAGCACCTTGGAATATGATCACCTTTGGATGATGAATAGAGCACCTAGGTGCATTAGCCAAACCAAAAGGCATAACTAACCATTCATACAAATCATATTTTTTTTTAAAGGTAGTTTTCCATTCATCACCTTCCTTCATTCTAATTTGGTGATATCCACTTTTCAAATCAATTTTGCTAAAGATAATAGAACCATGCAACTCATCAAGCATATCATCTAACCTAGGAATAGGATGGCGATACTTTACCGTAATATTATTAATTGCATGGCAATCAACACACATATGCCACAAACCATCTTTCTTAGGCACTAGCAACACGGGCACAACATATGGACTCATACTTTCTCTAACATGTCCTTTAGCCAACAACTCCTCAACTTGCCTTTGAAGTTCCTTTGTCTCCTCAGGGTTACTTTATAGGCTAGTCTATTTGGAATTGAAGCATAAGGAATAAAATCAATTTGATGCTCAATACCTCTAATGGGTGGCAATCCATTAGGTATCTCTTTAGGAAAAACATCCTCAAATTCCTGTAAAAGAGAAACAAAAACACTAGGCAAAGAAACATTAAGGTCATTAGTGTTAAAATAAAGCTCCTTGTACATGACCACCAGTATACTTCTCTTTGAAAACCAAGCTTCCTTAATATCACTTCCCTTTGCATAAAAGTGCACATGTTTCTTTTTACTCTCCACAATTTATTTTCCCTCATTTTTCTCACTCGAGCTCACTCTCTTGCCTTTCTCAAGAATTTTGCCACTTTTTTCTTTTGCACTCTCTTTTTCTTTTGGCACATCGTCACTCATACTCTTTCTTCACTCTTGTTTTCTCTCTCCTTTTGAATTCTTCTCATCTCAATCTCATAGATTTCTCTAGGTGAAAGTGGTGTAAGAGTTATCTTCCTTCCATCGTTTTCAAAAGAGTAGTGATTGATTTAGCCATCATGCATCACCCTTCTATCAAATTGCTAAGGTCGTTCCAATAATAGATGACCTGCTTGCATAGGCACAACATCAAATAAAATTTCATTATTATATCGACCTATCTTGAAAGCTACTAGAACTTGCCTTGTCACCCTAATTTCCCCACAATCATTAAGCCATTTCAGTTTATAAGGGTGAGGATGCTTAGTAGTAGGTAACCCTAGTTTCTCAACTAAAGTAGTACTTGCAACATTGGTTACACTACCCCTATCTATGATGACATCACAAACTCTATCTTTTACAAGGCATCCAGTTTGAAATAAAATTTCCCTTTGTTACACATTATCATCATATTGGACTTGCATGTTCAATGATCTCCTTGTAACAAGAGACCTCCCAGCTTTGGCTATTTCAGGTATATTGTCCTCCTCTTTGTCACTTGCATCTTCAAGAGGTGGCATTCTTTCTTCTTCAGATTCTTTATCACTAGTCGAATAGCACTCCCCATCTTGCATATACATTATCTTCTTGTTTGGACAATCCATCTTGTAATGACCTACACCTTGACATTTATAGCATATAATATTTCCAGAACTAAAAGGCGTAGCTTTACCTTTGTCCTTGCTTGGGAAAGGTGTCTTTAGAGGTTCATACAATCAAAGCTAATTACTTTGTGCATATTTATTCCAAGGTTCTCTTCACGAATTGGTATTGTGTCATGGAGATCATCATCCAATGGTGATCATATTCCAAGGTGCTCTATCATGGGTTAGATTTGGGTCACAGACTTGGGAAAAATCTAATTTAGCTTTCCAAAGAGTTGCTTCAAAGTGTAAAGATAATTGGGTCTCAAGTTTAATGAGGCTACAATGGCAAGGTTCCTCAATGGGTTGAATAAGGAGATTGCAAATGTGGTTGAGCTGCAGCCATATATGGAGCTTGAAGAGTTGCTTCATCTTGCTTTGAAGGTTGAGAAGCAATTAAAGAAGAGAAGTACCAATCGACTATCTACCTTATACAACGCACCACTCAAATCAAATTGGGGAAAAGATGACAAGACTTTTCCATCCAAGCCTAAGGCCGATTTCAAAGAACCTCTAAAGACACCCTTCCAAAGTAAGGACAAAGGTAAAGCTACGCCTTCTAGTTCTAGAAATATTATATGCTTTAAATGTCAAGGTGTAGGTCATTACAAGTAGGATTGTCCAAACAAGAAGATTTGTACCAAGAAAAAGCGGAGAAGAAATAGAGAAAGACCCATCGAAGAACGGAGGGACTTAAAAGTAATCATGAGAAGAAGATGAGATGTGAGTGGAAAAAGTCTAAGTGTGAGCACATCTAGAGAAAAGCCATTGATTGAGAGTAAAACTAAACATGAGTAGACTTGAGTGACAAAATTACTTGAGTGAAACACATGAGGGAGTGAAGTAAGAAAACTATTCTCTACTTTGCTAACTTTTTTTTGCAGCTCAAAGATGAGTGGAATCTAAGGAAATCAACAAGGGGAAATATACAGATTCCAAGACTTACATGATTTGCTCCAAGCGATGGAGAGAAGGACCAATGAAAGAATGGACCAACTTGAGCAAAGAAGCATGGAGATAATGGACCAATTAGAAGCTTTAATCACAAGGGGACAACCATTAAATTTTCTTAGACAAGCTAGACGTGTACCAAGGAGAGTGCGGGATGAGATTGAAGATGGTGGTGAATCATTTGGTGATGTTGATGAAGAAGAAGTGAGGCTAAGAGCTAGACAAGATGACAGCAATGATGGGATAAAATTGAAAATTCCAACATTCCATGGAAGAATAGATCCCGAAGCATACTTGGATTGGGAGAAGAAGAATGAATTGGTGTTCGATTGTCATAACTACACTGAATCCAAGAAATTGAAGCTTGTTGTTGTTGTATTTAATGGATATGCCATTACTTGGTGGGATGATCAATAAAATTCAGTTTTCTTAAAAGTGTGATCTCTTGGTTTTGATTCTTGCTTGAATCAAGTTCATACAATCAAAGTTAATTACTTTGTGCGTATTTATTCCAAGGTTCTCTTTCACGAGTTGGTATTGTATTGCGGAGATCATCTTCTAAAGGTGATCATATTCCAAGGTGCTTTATCACGGTTTGGATTTGGGTTGCAGACTTAGGAAAAATCTGATTTAGCTTTCCAAAGAGTTGCTTCCAAGCATAAAGATAATTGGGTCTCAAGTTTAATATACTTAGGGTTTGTATCAGTTTGGTATCAGAGTTTAGGCTCTAAATCAGGTTATATCTTTCTGTTTCATTTGTGTTTTCTATTTTCATTTATTTTCTTGTTTTCGTTTCTTTTCATTTTTGTTGAATTCCTTCGTTTTGATCTCGTTAATTTTGTTTGTTATTGTTTCAGGTCTGAAAATTCAAAAAAAAAGTCCAAATCGTTTTACCTTTTGTTTTTCTTTATTTGTTTGTCCTTTCATTCATTCCATCCTATTCGTATTTTTATTCCTTGTTTCATTGGAAGGTCAAATCCATACTTGGAAGCCAATTCAAATTCAAGAAGAAAGGGACTCACCCAAGCTTGAAGACTTCAAATTTGGTTTGACTTCTTATATTTAATCTTCAATTTGTTTGTTAATTTTCCTTGCAATTTGCTGCTGTAATTAAAAAAAAAGCAAAAAAAAAAGAATTAAAAAAAAAGAAGGAAAATTCATCCAAAAAGAATCAAAAAGTGTTGAAATCTGACTTTTTGGTGTATTTATAGAAGTTATTTAGTTCCTAAAGTGAAGAGGACAAGAAAAGAAGCTGATTTTTCAAGATTATACAAGGAGAATCAAAGATTTCAGCATCCTACAAGGAGTTTGACCAAGTCTAAGCATCCTTCCAAAACAAGCTGGGATTAGTTTTCTATTCCTTTCTAAATTTGGTTTGACTTTTCTAATCCTATTTTCATTCTGATTTCTTTCTAATTTAACTATTTCCTTATTCGTTTTAGTTTTCTTTTTATTTCAATCCTTATTCGTGTCTCATTAGGTTTCCTAATCCCATTAGGATTCCTATATTGTTTCCTAGTCCCATTAGGATTTTAACTTTTGTTTTCCAACTTCAATTATAATTTATAATTTTATTTTCTGAGTCAAAATTCTAATTTTGTTTTCCTAGTTCAATTAGGATTCTTGTTTTCCTAGTGTCTTTAGGATTCCTTATTTCTTGTTTCTTGTTTCATTTTGAGTCTTTGAAATTTTTATTTCACATTGTAATTTAGTAAGATTGTATTAATTTGATTTTTGCAACTAATCTTGACAAGAGATGTGAGTGGAAAAAGGCTAAGTGTGAGGACATCTAGAGAAAAGCCATTGATTGAGAGTAAAATTAAACACGAGTGGACTTGAGTGATAAAATTACTTAAGTGACACACATGAGAGAGTGAAGTGAGGAAACTATTCTCTACTTTGCTAACTTTGTTTTGCAGCTCAAAGATGAGTGGAATCCAAGGAAATCAACAAGGGGAAATAGACAGATTCCAAGCCTTACATGATTTGCTCCAAGCGATGGAGAGAAGGACCAATGAAAAAATGGACGAACTTGAGCAAAGAAGCATGGAGATAATGGACCAATTAGAAGCTTCAATCACAAGGGGACAACCATTAAATTTTTCTAGACAAGCTAGACGTGTACCAAGGAGAGTGCGAGATGAGAACCTTGGAATAAGTACGCACAAAGTAATTAGCATTGATTGCATAAACTTGATTCAAGCAAAAATTAAAACCAAGAGATCACACTCTTAAGAAAACTGAATTTTATTGATCATAACTTAGCTTGATTTTACATGAATGGTTGAGTTTATATAGAGGCTCAACCCTAAATTAGAATCAGCTAAGGACTAGGAAATCTCCAAAATTACAATCTACTATGGAATAGGAAATCTTTCTAAATAAGAATTGAAGTTTCCTAAATAGAAATTGATTCCTAAACAAATAATAAGCTATAATTGAGTTGGGCTACTAAATATAATAAGTTTTAAGGCCCAAAACATCTAGAATTAAAGTAAAATAACAAAAATTGAAAAATGAAATGGATTACACAGCTTTAGCTTTCGTTGCGCTTGTAACAAAAGGTTTTAATCCTGCCTTGTCATAGTTGCGACACCTGTCGCGAGCGCAATGTTGCCCATTTTAGCTTTTGTGCACTTTCATCTTATGGCCATGTTTTATGCTTAACTCTTCATATATTTGACCCTCCTCCACTCGAATCATTATCACCAAACTTTGATTTGTGTCTTGAATCCCCATTTTGATGAATGATTCATTCTTCCATTCTTAAATTGTGGCAAGATCATCCCACAAGCCTTGAATCATCCCATTTAGTGCTTCCTTAAATTTCTTCATTCTTGCTCTTGTAATGGGACCATTGGGAAGTTGAATTGGATCCTTGCCTTTGTATACTTCCTTGCTTGCGTTAATGAGTAAACATTATATTCATGTTACAAGTACAAGTTATCATGATATATGAACCTTTGAGATTTTTTTGAAACCCAGGTTCCCTTCTATCATAAATTATAATTATATGAATTCTTTGTTAAGCTTGGGTTGCTAAAGGACATTTGGTTTGAAACTATTATTGTTTATTCATTGACAAGAAAAGAACCTTTGTGATTCTTGCTTTAACTTGCATTTCTTTTTGGAGCCACACTGTTATTTATCTTTTATTGCCATTCGACTAGTGACAAAGTTGGTATTTGAGAAAAGGAATTACAAAGTCGAGCCCAAGTCTCGCTCGTGTATTTCGATCCATGAACTCTTATATGCAGAAATTATGAGGTCGGGCTCAAGTCTCGCTCATGTATTCTGATCCTTGAATCTTATATGCAGAAATCCTCATGCCGATGCGAGAAATCATCAAAACATGTGCACATGGTCTTAACCTGATGGATAGGGGCATAGTATCCACCTTAGTTAGAAGGGGTGATTTTAGCCATGGGGCGTGATTAGCTTCATGCTTCTTATATGATAGGAGTTGGAATTTAGCTTGAGGCCACCTCTCCTCAATGTATTCAAGTGAATTGAACAAGAGTCTTCACTTGCTAGTGATAAGTGTGATTTCTACAAAACCTTGCTAAATCGTAACCAATGAACCATGAATAATAAATCATGAATTATGAATTATGACCTATTAGTTATGTGTTATGAGCCCCTTTTAAGGGATATGTGTTATCGTATAAGCCATTATTTACTCATTGAGATAATCTATTTCACCCCTTTTTCTTGTATGGTTTTAGGTGAGCATTTTGAGGAGGCAAGATGTTAGCTCAAGCAATCTACTCCACTTGGGGAATTTCCTTGTCCAAATCTTTTACCATAATGTGATGTGAAGAGTCATTCTTAGTTGCTATGAGAGTATCATTTTTGGAATATTATTTATTTAATTTATTTGGTGTCTTAAATGTTCTTTCCATATGGATTGTATTTAAAGTACTTTAATACTATTCTTCCGCTAATGAAAGTTTTCCTTATTAATGGTCAAATTAAGTTAATGCATAAGATTTTGGTATGATCTTAGGCAGTGTTTATATGTGCATGAGTGGGTTCTATGGGCATGGGTGACCTTATGTCTCTCTATGTTCTAGGATTATTATATCTTTAAAGTTGGGATGTGACCATGCGCATGTACCTAAGTGTGTTCCCTTTTATATGTTGAAACGTGTTCAACATGCCTTGGAACATGGGCATGTACCTGAGGGTATAGGCTGCTGTGTGACTTATTTTTATTTTCTAATTTTTATTATTTTACTTTAGTTTTGATGGTTCTTGGGGCCCTATCAATATGATATAAGCATATATTCAATTAAATTAAGTTTGGACATGTAATTAGTGAGTTTTGGGCCTATTTATGTTAGGTTTAAAGCCCAAAATAAGTTTAAGTTTATTTCTTATCTAGAAATCAGCTTAGAAATCTATTTCTAACTAGGAAACTTCAATCCTTATTTAAGAAGATTTCTTAGTCCATGTTTACTTCTAATTTAGGTTTGAATCTCTATATAAACTTAACTATTCATGTAAAATGGATAGATTTTGATAAAAAAAAATTCAATTTACTTAAGAGTGTGATCTCTTTTTTTTTATTCTTGCTTGAATCAAATTCATATAATCAAATCTAATTACTTTGTGCGTATTTATTCTAAGGTTCTCTTTCACGAGTTGGTATTGTGTCATAGAGATCATCATCCAAAGGTGATCACATTCTAAGATGCTCTATCATGAGTTTGATTTAGGTTGTGGACTTGGGAAAAACCTGGTTTAGCTTTTTAAGGAGTTACTTCCAAGCGTAAAGATAAGTGGGTCTCAAGTTTTGATGAGAATCAAGATGCCTTGCAAGAAGATCTTCAATGTATGCATGATAAAGATTTTGAAAAGGTTCTTCAAGACTATCCTTTTCATCAAGCTAGCAGGGAAAGAGAATTAATAGAGCTTCAATTCATGTTCAATGGCTCTTTCAAGAGGAATCCAAAGAAATGCAAAGCTTTTTAAAATGTTATCAAGAAGACTTGCATAATGAGCATCACTTTTGAAAAGCATTGCATTCAAGGAAGCTTCAACACTGATGAATTGCATAAGGGGAGTTGGAAAAAGGCAAAATATGGAAGTTCAAGCTTCATACAATGTAAAATGGGAGAGAAATCAAAAAGGGCCAGAAGCCAACACGCCCAGGTACATGGGCATGTCTTTGGGCATGTAGCATTCTAAGTGTTCATTTTTATTTTTGAAATTTTATTCTTTACTTTAGTTTTTAATATTTTTGGACCCCTATCAATATGATATAAACCCATGTTCAATTAAATTATATATCAATATGATATATAGTGTTTGTTTCTAATTTTAGAGTGGAAAGGAAAAGGAAGATTGTTGGAATTCCAAACAAATCAAGGAGAATAAAAAAGGATTTCAGATATCAATAAGGAGTTGACTAAGTCAAGCATCCTTCCACAACAAGCTAGGAATTGGTTTGCTATTCCTCATCAATTTCTAGATTGACTTTCCTACTTCCATTCTAAGTTTATCTTCTCTTGTTCGTGTCCAATTATGTTTCCTAACAAAATTAGGATTCTTACATTGTTTTCCTAGTTCTATTAGGATTTTAAATTTTGTTTTCCAATTTCAATTAGGATTTCTAATTTTATTTTTTGAGTCAAATTCTAATTCTTGTTTCCTAGTCCAATTAGGATTTTGTTTTCCTAGTGTCATTAGGATTTCTTGTTTCTTGTTTTCTTTGTTTTGTGTATTCATTTCATTTTAATTTTCAATTATTTTTGTTTTCTTTCAAATTTGTGTCAAATTCTTTATTACTCTTTGTTGTTATGAACCATTCAAACATTAAATTTTGTTTGGGTTTGAATTGAGAATTAAGTAGTAAAAAGCAAGAGTGATTAAACATAAGTGAACTTGAGTGATTTATTACTTGAGTGAAACATGAGAGGGAGTAAAGTGCATAATTATTTCTTTTGCTTTATTGATGAGAATCCATATGCCTTGTAAGAAGCTCACAAAAACATGCATGATAAAGATTTCAATAAGGTTCTTCAAGGTTGTCATTTCTATCAAAATAGCTTACAAAGGCATGTAATACAACCATTGTGCATGATTGATGGATCAATTAAGAAGAAAATAAGGTTGTATGAAGTTTCCTATAAACCAATCAAGGATATTTGGATCATGAGCTTTGCATATGGATCCAATTGTGTTCAAGGAAGCTTCAAGGGCTTAATAAATCTTTTCAAGCCTAATGTCAAGATGAAGAGGCCAAATTACATTCCAATTTGCTTGGGCCTATTCTATTCAAATTTTTACAAGGCTGCCATTCTTCATTCAAATTGGACCCTCCATATTAGGCCTTTTCAAATACAATTTATCATGTTTTATTTAGTGTTTGGGCAGCCTATATTATGTATACAGCCCAAGAGTTGTTTAAACTACTTTATTTTCATGTTTTAATTAGTTTTGGGCCTATTTTATGTTAGGTCAAAGGCCCATCCGAATTTTATAGTTTAATTAATTAGATTTCAGTTTCTAGTTAGGAAATAGCTTCTCTTATATAGGAAGGATTCCTAACTTGTTTTAGAATTCAGTTCTAACTTAGTTATTATCAGTTTCGTATCAGAGCTTAGGCTCTAAATCAGGTTATATCTTTCCATTTCATTTGTTTTTTCTATTTTCATTTATTTTCTTGTTTTGAATTATTTTCATTTTTGTTAAATTCCTTCGTTTTGTCTCATTAATTCTGTTTGTTATTGTTTAGTTCTAAAAATTAAAAAAAAAAATCCAATCATTTTACCTTTTTTTTTTTTCTTTGTTCATTTGTTCCTTCGTTCATTCCATCCTATTCGTATTTCTATTCTTTGTTTTATTGGAAGGTCAAATCCATACTTACTTGGGAACCAATTTGAATTCAAGATGAAAGAAGGGAGGATTCGCCCAAGCTTGAAGACTTTAAATTTGATTTGGCTTTTGTATTTGATCTTCAGTTTGTTTGTCAATTTTCTACTGTAATTATTCAAAAAAAAAAAAAAAAGAGAGAGAGAAAAAAAATCATCCAAGAAAGGAAAAAAATTAAAAAAAAAAGAAGGAAAATTCGTCCAAAAAGAAAAGGAGAAGCAAAAAGTGTTGAAATCTGACTTTTTGGAGTATTTATAGTAGTTATGTAGTTCCTATAGTGAAGAGGATAAGGAAAGAAGCTAATTTTCAAGATTATATAAGGAAAATCAAATATTTCAGCATTCTACAAGGATTTGACCAAGTCTAAGCATCCTTCCAAAACAAGCTAGGATTGATTTCCTACTCCTTTCCAAATTTTGGTTTGACTTTTCTAATCTTATTTGCATTCTGATTTCTTGTTAATTTAACTATTTCCTTATTCATTTCGATTTTCTTTTTATTTCAATCCTTATTCATCTCTCATTAGGTTTCCTAATCCCATCAGGATCCCTATATTGTCTTCCTAGTTCTATTAGGATTTTAACTTTTGTTTTCCAATTTCAATTAGGATTTCTATTTCTATTTTTTCTAAGTCCAAATTCTAATTTTGTTTTCCTAGTTCAATTGGATTTCTTATTTCTTGTTTCATTTTTTAGTCTTTGGATTTTTATTCACATTGTAATTTAGTAAGGTTGTGCTCATTTGATTTTTGCAACTAATCTTGACAAGAGATTTGAATGGAAAAAGGTTAAGTGTGAGCTCATAAAGAGAAAGGCCATAACAAATTGAGTGAAACATGAGTGATTGAGTGGCAATACTTGAGTGAAACATTTAAGAGGGTGAAGTGAGGTATTATTTTACTGTACTAACATTCTTTTCAGGTTTTTACAATGGAAGTTGATTAAGAATTTTGAAAAGAATTAATGGCTATTACACAAGAAGTAGGTATGTGGATATTGAAGGATGAAGAATGTAATGATATTTTTCATACAAGATGTCGCATCCAAGATAAAGTATGCCATATAATCATTGATAGGTTGAGAGTTGTCAATTTTGCAAGCCTTGAGCTACTAGTTGAGAAAGTAAATTTGACCATTAGAAAACATCTAAGACCACACTCATTGTATTTGTTAAATAAATATGTCAAGATTAAAGAGCAAGCTTTAGTTTCATTCTCTCTAGGAAGGTACAAAAGTGAAGATTGGTGTGAAGTTATACCTATGAATGTGACACATGTTTTGTTTGGAAAGCCTTAGATACATTTTAGTCAAGCAAAACACATCAAATCTACTAACCACTATAAAGTTTCACTGAAAGATGGTAAGCATACTACCCTTGCTCCTCTTTTTCAAGAAGAATTGTATGAAGATTGAGTGAAGATACAAAGAAAAAAGAGGAAGAACTTCAAAGACAAAATGGTGTTGTTGAGCTTGTAGTGACAGAATTGATTGTATCAAAAAGGGAGAATGAAGGTGATGAGAGTTTCAAAAAGGAGGAAAGCAATGTTCAAAATTAAACTGTGGAAGTGACTTATGAAGATGACTTAACACCTTTGGAGCTTACAAGTGAAGAGTCCTCATTAAAGATTAAAGAAGTTATTGAACATGAAGAAATTCCAATCTATGATCCTCCTTAAGTAGTTGTTGAAAATAAAGCTAAGTTTGCTGTAAATAATGAAATAAAAGAAAAAGAGTGCATAAAGAAAGGGAGTGAAAAGAAAAAGAGTGAGTGTGAAAAGAAAGAATTAGTAAGTGAGGAAGAAAATGAACTTTCAGATGAGAGAAAAGAAATAATAGAAAGTTCAAATAAAAATATTGAGAGTGAAGAGAGAAAACAAGTGAGCATAGCTGAAAAAGAAAGTATCAAGGATGTTTTGCTTTCTAACACTAACAAGCTTGAATTTTCTTTGTTTGTAGAATGACAGCCTTGTAAACACATGAATAGATTAGGCCCAAGCAAATTGGAATGTAATTTGGCCTCTTCATCTTGACATTAGGCTTTAATAGATTGATTAAGCCCTTGAAACTTCCTTGAACACAATTGGATCCATATGCAGAGGTCATGATCCAAATATCCTTGATTGGTTTATAGGAAACTTTATACAACCTTATTTTCTTCTTAATTGATCTATCAATCATGCACAATGGTTGTATTGTATACCTTTGTAAGCTATCTTGATAGAAATGACAACCTTGAAGTACCTTATTGAAATCTTTATCATGCATGTATTTGTGAGCTTCTTGCAAGGTATATGGATTTCATCATTTACTAACATTCTTTTCAGGTTTTCATAATGAGTACCAATGATGGGCAAAATTTCTTAGAGTTCCTAGAACAACTTAACAAAGAGATGGACCAAAATTGGAATGAATTTCAAAGAAGATGTCACCTTAAAGATATGAATGTGATCCTCGAACAATGTCAAGCCATGGAAAGAAAATTTGTTAGAGTTCATGACCCATTTGAGAGGCTTGCAAGTAAACTCACAAGGGAACGACAACCAAAAGCTCAAAATTCCATTAGGCAACTTCCAAGATGACATCAACAAGTTGATGAAGATAAAAGAAAGAACACATCTAAGCCACCATTGGAGGAGACAAAGAATCAAGGTAATGAAGTTGAGGAAATAATTTGTTATCCCATTCAAGCTACATGTGAAGCTAATTGGATTTATGCTAGTGATTTGTTGCCTACAAAGCATGATTATTTGATTGGTGATGAAGAAGAAGATGATGTTGTTGTTCATAAAGAGGTTCCAACTATCGATACTCATGAAGAAATCTTAAAGGAAACACAAGATGTGGTTGAGTTAGATGTAAAAGAAGATGAGCAAGAATAAGAAGATGGCATGAGAGACACATTCCCTACTTCTAGTTGTTTAAGTTAAGATTCAAGGATGAATCATTTTGAGGAGGGACGGAATGATGACAATCAAAATGCCTTGCAAGAACATCTTTGATGTATGCATGATAAAGATTTCAAAAAGGTTCTTTAAGGATGTCCTTTTCATCAAGCTAGCATGGAAAGAGAATCAATGGAGCTTCAATTCATATTCAGTGGCTCTTTCAAGAGGAATCCAAAGAAATGTAAAGCTTTCTACAATGTTATCAAGAAGACTTGCATAATGAGCATCACTTTTGGAAAGCATTGCATTCAACTAAGCTTGAACATTGATGAATTGCATAAAGGGGGTTGGAAAAAGGCAAAACATGGAAGTTCAAGCTTTATATAGTGTAAAATGGGAGAGAAATCAAAAAGGGGAAAAAGCCAACATGCCCAAGTACATGGGCATGTCTTTGGGTGTGTAGCATACTGTGTGTTCATTTTTAATTTTGAAATTTTATTATTTACTTTAGTTTTAATGTTTTGGGCCCCTACCAATAAGATATAAGCCTATGTTCAATTAAATTAAGTTTGCATATGTAACTAGTGAGTTTTAGGGCTGTTTATATTAGGTTTAAGCCCCAAAATGGGATTAGCTTATTTTCTTGCTTAGGAATCAGTTTCTTTATAATTAGAGTTATTTCTAATTAGGAATCTTCAATCCTTGTATACGAAGATTTCCTAGTCCATAGTTAATTCTTATTTAGGGTTTTTATAACACTGTAAATACTTAGCTATTCATTCAATAAAGGAGATAAGTTGATTTCCCCAAATTTAAGCTTTAAGCTTATGAGAGTTTTCTCAAATCTAGTTCTTAGATTAGAATTAAAAATCCAAACTTTCAAAGCTAATTACTTTGCTTGTTCACTAATAGCAGTATGTGCCCTAAGAGCCATATAATAGTTATGTAATAGTAGATATTAATTCCCAATGGCACAATAAATATATTCATAATGTGAAAAGGGTTTTATATTATTGAATATAGTCCTTAAGTATTTGTAAGACAATTTATTCTCAAGTGTTGAGAATATGGGAGACAAATCGCTCTTGTACAAATATTTTAAATATGTTCATGGTTATAGGATTAATGAATGGGCATCATTAATTCTAGAAGACTATCACATTGTTTGTTTTCTATAATCAGTATGTGGTATAGATGATTATAGAGGTAGTGAGTCTCATGCTTAATGAGAATCCATATGCCTTGCAAGAAGCTTACAAATACATATATGATAAAGACTTCAAGAAGATTCTTCAAGATTGTCATTTCTATCAAGATAGCTTACAAACGCATGCAATACAACCATTGTGCATGATTAATGGATCATTCAAGAAGAAAATAAGGTTGTATAAAGTTTCCTATGAGCCAGCCAAGGATATTTGGATCATGAGCTTTGCATATGAATCCGATTATATTCAAGGAAGCTTTAAAGGGCTTAATCAATCTAATCAAGCCCAATGTTAAGATGAAGAGGCCAAATTACGTTCTTATTGGCTTGGGCCTAATCTATTTAAGTGTTTACAAGGCTGCCATTCTTCATTCAAATTGAGCTAAGGCATCAAGCGAGCTGCACATAATAAGCACGACAAGCCATCGAGAGAGTTGGGCTGAGGCATCAAATGAGCTGGGCTGGGGGGGCGAGCTAGGCTAAGGCATCAGGCGAGCTAGGCTGAGGCATTAGGCAAGCTACACACAATAGGCTGGGCTGCCTATACTTTCTATTTTCAAATTTAATAATTTTACTTTATTCTCATATTGTCATTAGGCTAATTTTATTAATTAAGCCCATATTTATCATTTTCCTGCTTTAAGTATTTTAATTAGTTATTTGGCCTTTTAGTTTATTTAATTTAAGCTTAAGACCAAATTTTAGTTAGTAAGAATTTTAGGGTTTGCAACTTAGCTAGGATGATATAAATACTTAACTAATCTAGGGATAAGGAGACTTTTGATAATTGAAAAATACAACCTTGTGCTTTGTGAGAAAATTCTCAATTTTAGTTCTTACTTGAACTAACAATCCGAACTTCTAAAGTTAATCACTTTGTTTTATTCACAACATATCAAGGTTCTTTAACACAGATTTATCATTGGGTTGAGGTTTTTCTTGTTCAAACCTAATTTGGCTTTCCAAGGGGTCGCTTCCAGGCGTAAAGATATTGGATCTCAAAACAGGTTGTTTGGGGTTCGTATTAGTTTAGTATCAGAGCTTAGGCTTTAAATCAAGTTTTATCTTTCCATTTTCGTTTGTTTTCTATTTTTGCTTGTTTTCGTTTTTGTTAAAATTCCTTTGTTTTCATTTTTATTAATTCTGTTTCCTTGTGTTTCAGGTCTTAATTCGAGAATAAAAAAAAAATCCAGAATTGTTTTTCCTTTTTCTTGGTGTTTGTTTGTTTCTTTGTCTTTCATCCTTTTGTATTTTTGTTCCTTTTATTCTTTGAGTTTTCAGTGGAAGTCAATTCGAATTCAGGAAGAAGGAAGGGAAGATTCAACCAAGCTTGACGATTTTCAAGTTGGGTTAGGCTTCTTATATGTGATCTTCAATTTGTTATTTTTTCCTTTTTGTTGCTGTAACTAATTAAAAAGAAAAAAGAAAAAGAAATCAGCCAAAAAAAGAAAAGAAATTGACAAAAAAAAAAGGAAAGAAATCGACCAAAAAAAAAAAGGAAAGAATCTTGAAATCAGCCAAGGAAAAGAAAAGAAAAGAAAAGAAAAAAGAAAGAATCTTGGCAAAAAGAAAGAATCTTTCATCCTTTTGTATTTTTGTTCCTTTCATTCTTTGAGTTTTCATTGGAAGTCAATTCGAATTCAGGAAGAAGAAAGGGAAGATTCGACCAAGCTTGAAGATTTTCAAGTTGGGTTAGGCTTCTTGTACGTGATCTTCAATTTGTTATTTTTTTTCCTTTTTGTTGCTGTAACTAATTAAAAAGAAAAAAGAAAAAGAAATCAGCCAAAAAAAAAAGAAAAGAAATTGACAAAAAAAAAGGAAAGAAATCGACCAGAAAAAAAAGGAAAGAATCTTGAAATCGGCCAAGGAAAAGAAAAAAAAAAAAGAAGAAAGAAAGAATCTTTGCAAAATCAAAATATATAGGAATATATAGTGTTTGTTTCCAATTCTAGAGTGGAAAAAGAAAAGGAAGATTATTGGAATCCAATCAAATCAAGGAGAATGAAGGAGTTGACCAAAACAAGCTGGGATTTGCTTCCAATTTTGGTTTTAGATTCCTTTTTCCATCTTGATTTGTTTTTAATTTTTCTTTTATTGTTTTTCCTTTTTCGTTTGCATTGTTTTCTTATTTTTCCTTTTTCGTTTGTCAACCCTAATATGTTCTTTTGTATTTGTAACTAAAAAATTCAAAAAAAAAATTGCAAGGATTGAAAGAAAATCGCATTTTTTTATCCTTTTGAGTACACAGTTCTAAGGGAATGGGCCAACAATAAAAAATCACCATCTTCGGTCTAATGTCCATTGTTTTTTAGCCAAAATTCATCGTTTAGGTATTTGTTCCGTCTGAGTGCTGTTATCAATCAAAACTCCATTTTTTGTGATGTGAGTTGCATTCTTCTCATCCTATTATCTATTTTATTTCTATTTAAATTTATAATTTTTTCAATTTATTGGCAAAATTCGTGTTTGATGTCTTTGTTCTGTCATTGTCGAAAACATCTAGGGTTATTATTTTAGTTATTCTTATTCCTGTTTTGCCTTAAATTTGTGTCATATTTCACTTTTAAATCTTGGTTAATTGTTGAGCAAAAAAAAAAAAAATAATTTTGTGTAGTTTGGAAATTGGCTCTTGTAAGAACTATCTACAGAGAGAATTGAGAGGTAAAAGGCAAAAGTGTGAATTTATCTACAGAAAAGCCTATTGACTTGTGTGATAATAAACATGAGTGAACATAAGTGTCATCTATTTTGAGTGAAAACACGTGAGGGAGTGATGTAAGGTATTTAGATTTTCACCATGAGTACCAAAGATAAAGATGATGAGTAAAATTTCTTAGGGTTCCTAGAACAACTTAAAAAAAAGATGGACAAAAGGTGGAATGAATTTCAAAGAAGATGTCACCTTAGGGATATGGCAATTAAGGTTGAGAAGTAACCTAGGTATAAGGGAAATAATCGAAGTTCATCTTCATTCAAGCCATGGAAATCAAGCTGGAAGGAAGATGAGGGAACTTATTCTAAGTCCAAATTTGACTCAAGATAAGAATAAGCTGTACCAATGTCCAAGGAGAAGGAGAAAGGTAAATCTGAAGCTCTAAACCATTCTCATGATATTAAATGCTTTAAGCATTTGGGTTCATGATGCAAACATTGAAGCATACAAAGACAATGATCCAATTCAACTTGCCAATATTCCTGTTACAAAAGCAAGAATGAAGAAATTCAAAGAAACACTAAATGAGATTATTCAAGGCTTATGGGATGATTTTGCCACAATTTAAGAATGCAAGAATGAGTCATTCATCAAAATGGGGATTCAAGACTCAAATCAAAATTTGGTGACAATGATTCAAGTGGATGAAGGCCAAAACATGGGCATTTACCTAGGCCTTTAGTTTGTTTTTGATGTTTTTAGGCCCATATCAATATGATATAAGCCCAAGTTCAATTAAATTAAGTTTGCTTATGTAATTAGTGAGTTTTGGGTCTATTTATGTTAGGTTTAAAGCCCAAAACGAGTTTAGATTTATTTCTTATTTAGGAATCAATTTGTAACTAGGAAACTTCAATCCTTGTTTAGGAAAATTCCCTAGTCTATGTTTTATTCCAATTTAGGTTTGAACCTATAATTATTAATTGTCTAGGAATTAATTTCTAACTAGGAAACTTTAATTCTTATTTAGGAAAGATTCCCTAGTCTATGTTTTATTCCAATTTAGGTTGAACCTATAATTATTAGTTGTCTAGGAATCAATTTCTAACTAGGAAATTTTAATTCTTATTTAGGAAAGATTCCTAGTCTATGTTTTATTTCAATTTAGGGTTAAGCCTCTATATAAACTCAACCATTCATGTAAAATAGAGTTAGATTTTGATAAATAAAAATTCAATTTTTTTAAGAGTGTTATCTCTTGTTTTTTATTCTTGCTTGAATCAAGTTCATATAATCAAAGCTAATTACTTTGTATGTATTTATTCCAAGGTTCTCTTTCACAAGTTGGTATTATGTTGTAGAGATCACCATCCAAAAGTGATCATATTCCAAGGTGCTCTATCACTGGTTGGAATTGGGTTGTGGACTTGGGGAAAATTTGATTTAGCTTTCCAAGGAGTTGCTTCCAAACATAAAGGTATCGGGTCTCAAGTTTAATATACTTGGGGTTTGTATCAGTTTGGTATCAAAGTTTAGGCTCTAAATAAAGTTATATCTTTCCATTTCATTTATTTTTCTTATTTTTGCCTGTTTTCCTTTTCATTAAATTCCTTTCTTTTCACTTTGTTAATTTTGTTTGCTACTATTTTAGGTATCAAATTCAAAAAAAAAAAAATCCTAAAATTATCTACCTTTGTCAGTGTCTTGTTATCATCTTCTTTAGTTTGTCTCTTTGTTTCCTACCTTTTCGTATTATTTTTATTCCTTTTCTTTTCTTTGTGTTTCATCAAAAATCAAGTGTTGGAAGGTCATACCTATTGCAATCATTCAAATTTGAAGTTAAGAAGGAAGGAATCAGCTCCTAAATTGTCAACTTTAATTCAGTTTGAATTTTTGTACTTGATCTTCAATTTATCTTCTTAATCTTTAGTATTTGTCCTTAAAATTACTTGCTGCAATTGAAATTAAAAAAAAAACAAGAGTAAAAAATTCAGAATTAAAAAAAAAGAAAAAAAAAGAACAAAAAAAAAAGAAGGAAAATTCGTCCAAAAAGAAAAGAAGAAGCAAAAAGTGTTGAAATCTGACTTTTTGGAGTATTTATAGAAGTGATTTAGTCCCTAGAGTGAAGAGGACAAGGAAAAAAGTTGATTTTCAAGATTATACAAGGAGAATCAAAGATTTTAGGATTCTACAAGGAGTTTGACCAAAGTCTAAGCATCCTTCCAAAACAAGCTAAGATTGGTTTCCTACTCCTTTCCAAATTTTGGTTTGACTTTTCTAATCTTATTTTCATTCTTATTTCTTATTTCCTTTTTCATTTTGGTTTTCTTTTTTGTATTTAATTAATTTCAATCCTTATCATGTCTCATTAGGTTTCCTAATCCCATCAAGATTCCTATATTGTTTTCCTAGTTCTATTAGGATTTCAACTTTTGTTTTCCAACTTCAATTAGGATTTCTAATTTTACTTTTCTGAGTCAAATTCTAATTCTTGTTTCCTAGTCCAATTAGGATTTTTCATTTTCGTAGTGTCCTTTGGATTTCTTATTTCTAATTCTTGTTTCATTGAGTCTATAAACTTTGGAATTCTATTCGTATTGTAATTTAGTAAAAAAATTGTATTAATTTGTTTTTTGCAACTAATCTTGGCAAGAAATTGAGTGGCAAAAGGCTAAGTGTGAGCACATCTAGAGAAAAGCCATTGATTGAGTGTAAAACTAAACATGAGTGTCAAAACTACTTGAGTGAAACACGTGAGGGAGTGAAGTGAGGAAACTATTCTCTACTTCACTGACTTTATTTTTCAGCTTAAAGGTGAGTGGAACCCAAGGGAATCCTCATGGGGAACTAGATAAATTCCAAGCCTTGCATGACTTACTCCAAGCTATGGAGAGAAGGACCAATAATAGATTGGATCAAATGGAGTGAAGAAGCAATGAAAGGATCAAAATACTAGAAGTTTCAGGTACAAGGGACAGCCACCTAATGCTCCTAGGCAATTTAAGCGAATCCAAAGAAGAGTTTGGAATGAAGATGAGGATGAAACTAAGTCCCTTGGTGATAATGAAGAGGAAGAAGAAGTAAGGCCAAGAGCTAGACAAGATAATAGCAATGGTGGAATAAAATTGAAAATTCCAACATTCCATGGAAGAAGAGATCCCGAGGCATACTTGGATTGGGAAAAGAAGATCGAGTTAGTGTTCGATTGTCATAACTACACCGAATCCAAGAAGTTAAAGCTTGTTGTGGTTGTATTTGATGGATATGCCATTACTTGGTGGGATGATACCAAGCAAAAGAGGAGAAGAAATAGAGAAAGACCTATAGAAGAATGGAGGGACTTAAAGGCAATCATGAGAAGGAGATTTGTACTAAGCCACTATTATAGGGAGCTATAAAATCATCTTCAAAACCTATCTCAAGGGTCCAAAAGTGTTGAGGAATACTACAAAGAGATGGAGGTAGCCATGATTCGAGCAAATGTGGAAGAAGATAATGAGGCTATAATGGCAAGATTCCTCAATGGGTTGAATAGGGAGATTGCAAATGTGGTTGAGCTGCAGCCATATATGGAGCTTGAAGATTTGCCTCATCTTGCTTTGAAGGTTGAGAAGCAATTGAAGAAGAGGAGTACTAATTGGCTATCTACCTCCTACAATGCAACATTCAAATCAAATTGAAGAAAAGATGACAAGGCTTTTTCATCCAAGCCTAGAGCCAATTCCAAGGAAGCTCCAAAGATGTCCATCCCAAGCAAGAACAAAGGTAAAGCTACACCTAGTTCTAGAAATATTATATGCTTTAAATGTCAAGGTCTCACTATAAGAAGGATTGTCCAAATAAAAGAACAATGATCATGCTTGATGGGGAGTACTATTCGGCTACTGAAGAAGAAGTTTAAGAAGAAAGAATACCACCTCTTAAAGATGCAAGTGATGAAAAGGACGACAACCAACTAGAAATAACTAAATACGGGAGGCCTCTTGTCACAAGGAGATCCTTGAACATGCAAATCCAACATGATGATAATATGCAACAAAGGGAAAATCTGTTTCAAACTAGATGCCTTGTAAAAGATAGAGTTTGTGATGTAATCATAGATGGGTGTAGTGTCCAATGTAACAAGCACCATTTTAGTTGAGAAACTAGGGTTACCTACTACTGAGCATCCTCACCCTTGTAAACTAAAATGGCTTAATGATTGTGGGGAAATTAGCACAAGGCAAGTTCTAGTAGCTTTCAAGATAGGCAGGTATAATGATGAGATTTTATTTGATGTTGTGCCTATGCAAGCAGGTCATCTATTGTTGGGACGCCCTTGGCAATTTTATAGAAGGGTGATGCATAATGGCTACACCAATCACTACACTTTTCAGAAAGATGGAAGAAAGATAACTCTTACACCACTTTCACTGAGAGAAATCTTTGAGATTGAGCTAAAAATAATTCCAAAGGAGAGAGAAAACAAGAGTGAAGAAAAGAGTGTGAGTGATGTGCCAAAAGAAAAAGAGAGTGCAAAAGAAAGAAGTGGCAAAAATCTTGATAATAACAAGAGAGTAGGCTCGAGTAAGAAAAATAAGGGAAAAGAAATTGTTGAGAGTAAAAAGAAACATGAGAGCTTTTATGCAAAGAGAAGTGATATTAGGGAAGCTTGGCTTTCAAAGAAAAGTATACTTGTACTCATGTACAAGGAGCTTTATTTTAACACTAATGACCTTAATGTTTCTTTGCCTAGTGTTTTTATTTCTCTTTTACAGGAATTTGAGGATGTCTTTCCCGAAGAGATACCCAATGGATTGCCACCCATTAGGGTTGTTGAGCAGCCAATCGATTTCATTCCTGGTGCTTTGATTTCAAATAGACCAGCTTATAGAAGTAACCCCGAGGAAATGAAGGAGCTTCAAAGGCAAGTTAAGGAATTATTGGCTAAAGGACATGTTAGACAAAATATGAGTCCATGTGTTGTGCCCATTTTGGTAGTAAGAAAGATGGTTCTTGGCATATGTGTGTTGATTGCTATGCAATTAATAATATTACGGTAAAGTATCCATCCTATTCCTAGGTTAGATGATATGCTTGATGAGTTGCATGGTTCTACTATCTTTAGCAAAATTGATTTGAAAAGTGAATATCACTAAATTAGAATGAAGGAAGGTGATGAATGGAAAACTATCTTTAAAACAAAATATGGTTTGTATGAATGGTTAGTTATGCCTTTTGGCTTGACTAATGCACCTAGTACTTTCATGAGACTTATGAATCATGTTTTGAGAAATTTTATTGGTAAGTTTGTTGTTGTATATTTTGATGATATTCTTGTCTATTCTAAAAGCAAAGACAAACACTAAGAACATTTAAGGTGTGTGCCTGATGTGTTGAGAAATGAAAAATTATTTGCTAACCTTAAAAAGTGTTCTTTTGTTTAGATAAGATTGTGTTTTTAGGATTTGTGGTTAGTGTTCAAGGTGTTGAAGTCGATGAAGAAAAGGTAAGTGCAATTAAAAATTGGCCTATTCCTACATCGGTAAGTGAGGTAAGAAGTTTCCATGGTTTGGCTAGTTTTTATAGATGTTTTGTAAAAGATTTTAGCACCGTAGCTGCACCTCTAACAAAGGTAATTAAAAAGAATTGTGTTTTTAAGTGGGGAAAAGAACAAGAAGATGCATTTAATTCATTGAAAGATAAACTATGTAAGGCACCCATTCTTGCTTTGCCTAACTTTAATGATATTTTTGAGATTGAGTGTGATGCATCAAGTGTTGGTATTGGGGCTGTCCTTATGCAAGGAAAAAGGCCAATTGCCTATTTTAGTGAAAATCTCCATGGTGCTTCATTGAAGTACCCCACTTATGACAAAGAGCTCTATGCTTTGGTTAGAGCTTTGGAGACTTGGCAACACTACCTTTGGCCCAAGAAATTTGTAATTCACATCGACCCTCAATCCTTGAAATTCCTAAGGGGCAAGGTAAGTTGAACAAGAGGCATGCCAAATGGGTTGAGTTCATTGAGACCTTTCCATATGTGATCGAGTATAAGCAAGGTAAGGAGAACATTGTGGCTAATGCACTGTCAAGAAGGTATGCTTTACTTAATGCTTTAGATGCAAGAATGCTTGGGTTTGAAAACATTAAATCTTTGTATGTTGATGATTTTGATTTTTCTAGCATTTTCAAAGCATGTGAAAAAGTTGCATTTGCTAAATTCTATATAGAATGGATGGGTTTTTGTTTAAAGAAAATAGACTTTGCATACCTATTTGTTTTATGAGAGAATTGCTTATTAAGGAGGCACATAGGGGAGGGTTAATGGGACATTTTAGCATCACTAAAACTTTAGATACTTTATATGAACACTTCTATTGGCCTAAAATGAAAAGGGATGTACATTGAATTTGTAATAGATGTGTTGTGTGCAAGCAAGCTAAATCTAAAGTTTTGAATCAAGGTTTGTATACTCCTTTACTTGTTTCTAGTAACCTTTGGACTGATATTTCCATGGATTTTATCTTAGGGTTGCCTAGATCAAAAAAGGGGAAAGATTCTATCTTTATGGTAGTTGATAGGTTTTCCAAAATGTCACATTTCATTCCTTGTAAAAACTAATGATGCCACCAACATTGCTAATTTATTCTTTAGGGAAGTGGTACGTTTGCATGGCATTCCTAAAACTATTGTTAGTGATAGGGATGTAAAGTTTCTAAGTCATTTTTGAAAAGTTTTGTGTAGTAAAATTGGAACCAAATTGTTGTTTTCTACTACTTGTCATCCACAAACTGATGGTCAAACTAAAGTTGTTAATAGGACTTTAAGAACTTTGGTCCATGCTATTATCCTAAAGAACTTAAAGAATTGGGAAGAATGCATTCCTTTTGTTTAGTTTGCTTATAATAGAGTTGTGCATTCTACTAATAGTTTCTCACCTTTTGAAATTGTTTATGGTTTTAATCCTCTAACCCCTTTGGATTTAGTGCCTTTATCTTGTAATGAAAGGAGCAATTTGGATGGGAAAAGAAAGGTAGATTTGGTTGAGAAACTACATGATGAGGTGTGCAAGAACATTGAGAAGAAAAATCAACAAATAGCAAGCCAAGTGAATAAAGGAAGGAGGCGTGTTGTATTTGAACTAGGTGATTGGGTTTGAGTGCATATGAGAAAAGATAGGTTTCCAACTCAAAGGAAGACAAAGCTTCATCCAAGGGGAGATGGACCTTTTCAATTAGTTGAGATCAATGACAATGTGTACATGTTGGATCTTCCTGGTGAGTATAATATGAGTAGAGCTGGGCATAACTGAACCGGACTGAAATTTTGAAACAGACAGAACCGAATTTCAAATACAGAACAGTTCATATAAGAAGTGCGGGTTGGTTCGGTTCCATATTTAAAAATTTTGGTTAATGAAAATCGGTTCGGTTTTATAAATTAGTTAACCGAACCGACCGAATTTCCGATATTAGTTAACCTAGCATAAAACGCTGCCATTTTGAGATCATATATAAGCTTCATAAACTGATACCCTAAAAACCTAACCCTCATTTTTCTTCAGGCAGCCTCTCTCTAGAATATTCCCCTCTCTCTCTCTACTCTCGTTCCTCTCTGAAACCTCCTATCTTCCTCACACTGAAAGTCTGAAACAGTGAAAACTCCTCATTTTCAAAGCATTTCTCTCTAAAATCCTCTAGTTTTCTGGAGAAATCTTTTCTCCTTTTGTCTGAAATCCTCTCGTTTTTGGTAAAATCTCATCTTGTGTGAGTTCCTGGATAAATCCTTCTCCTTCCCTCTGAAATCCTCTCGCTTTTGGATAAGTATCATCTCGTCTGAGTCTCTATATGAATAAGTGATGATTTTTAGGTAAATATCTTGTCCTTTTTTTGATTTATTTTTATTTTTAAGTTTTCAGTTGAACTTTTTTTTTGTATTACTAATGATCTATGATATTTTTTCAGTGCATATAAGGATCTGGCTCTCTTATGCTCTGTTCTGTTGTGATCTAGTAAAAAAAGGAAAAAAAAAAAGAGAAAGAAAGGGTAAAAATCTACTACTTGTTCGTTCTATATTTCTTACATTTTCAAAGATTATTTTGATGATTTCCTTTGATTTCACATTTTCACTAATGATCTGCAACAATTTATCCTTTGCATGTCAGGATCTTAATATATATGAATATGGTGGAAGCTTTGATCAACAGAGCATTGAAATCTGATCTCGAAAATCATGTGAGATTTTGGATCAAATTCCTCCAATTTTACATTTAGGGAATTAGGGTTTCGATAATTTGGGGATTTTTCAAAAAAAAAATTTAATTTTTTTATTAAACTTAAAAATCTTATTAAATGATAATTTCTAATACTCTAAATTTTAAAAATATTTTAATTAATTTTTTTTTTAAAATAACACATTTATTTTCTATAAATTACTAATTTATTTTTTTAGTTTATTTATTAATTACTTTTTAATTTGTAATTATTCAATTATAATTATTAATTACTTTTTAATTAAACCTATTTAGATATTTAATTTTTTGTAATACTAATGTTTTAATTCTAATTACTTTTAATATATTATATTAATATTTATCTGACAGTAACTATATTTTTTCTTTGTTTGTTTATTCTTCTGTATTATATAATTCACCAAATTCAAGTCAAGGAAGGGAAAAGACTATCACTCTTTGTCTATGAGACTCAGTTGAGATAAAGGTGAGTTTGTATTGGAGCTAAAGTTATTTGGTTAATTTTTTTAATTATTTTGTTTTAATTATGTTTTATATTTTGCAGGTTCTTAATCATCTGTGGACTTGGTTGTGGTAATTTCCATTCAAGCTGTTGCTTTAAGGTAAATTACTAATCCCAATATGTGATTCTATTTTTGTTGTTTTAAGTTTTTAATTTACTATGTTGCATCATGTATGAACATTCTATGACTAATTATCTTTATATCTCATTTCTATTTTAGATGGAAAATGATAATACTGAAGGGACTGGATCCATTGGTAGCAATGTTAATGTATCCAGTCCATCCCCTGGTGGAAGCAATCTTGCTCAGTCTCAGAGTAAGCCCAATATGGTGGAAGCAATTGGCCAACATCAAGAAGCAACTGCTGCTTCTCCACCACAATCTGCTAAGAAAAAGAGGAAGCAAATCGAAACTAGGTCTCCTGTGTGGGACCACTTCTGTAAGATTTATTCCTCTTAGGGTAAAATTATTCAAGCTAAGTGTATATACTGTCCCAAGGTTTATAATTGTGATTCCAAAGTTAATGGAACTTCTAGTCTTAGAAATCACATGCTTAATTGTTTAAAGAACCCTGCTAGCAAACATGTTAGACAGTCCCTTTTAACTCTTCAACCTATTTCTAAAACTAAACCTTTGAATGAGATTGAGGGGTCACAGGCTGTAGGCACACTAAGGACATGGAAGTTTGATCAGGATGCAATTAGGGAGGCTGTTGCATTCATGATTATAGTTGATGAGCTCCCATTTAGGTTTGTAGAGGGGTTGGAGTTTAGAAAATTAATGAATACAGCTTGTCCTAGGTTTAAAATACCATCTAGAAGGACTGTGATGAGGGACTGTTATAATTTATATGTATTTAAAAGGTCCAAACTCAAATCTTTTTTAAAGAGTCATTGTCAAAAAGTGAGTTTGACTACTGATATCTGGACTAGCATTCAAAAAATCAATTACATGTGCATAACTGTACATTTTATAGATGATGAGTGGAGGCTCCATAAAAAAATTTTGTCCTTTATTCCTGTTTCTAGTCATAGGGGTGAATATATAGGTAAGGCCATTGAGACTTGCTTATTAGAGTGGGGCCTTAACAATATATTCATTGTGACTGTTGATAATGCCTCATCTAATGATACTGCAATTACTTTTCTTAAAAAAAAGAATGCAAAATTGGGGTGGAAACATATTAAATTGTCAATATTTACATATGAGATGCATTGCACATATAATTAATCTTGTTGTTACTGAGGGGTTAAAAGATGTGGGCCAATATGTAAAAAAAGTTAGGGATGCTGTGAGGCATATTAGAAATTCCCCTGCCAGGTTGAGAAAATTTAGGGAAATATGTGATTTACTTGCTGTGCAATGTAAACAGTCCTTGTGTCTAGATGTACCCACTAGGTGGAATAGCACTTATTTGATGCTTGTTGTTGCAGTTGAGTATGAGAAAGTGTTTGAGAGGTATGATGAACAAGAGTCTAGTTTGTCTGCTGATTTAGGAACTAGTGGTGTTCCTGATTTCTTAGACTTTGCTGCTTGTAAAAAGCTTTCTGAAACTTTGAAACATTTTTATGATTTAACAAATAGAATATCTGGTTCTTTGTATGTGACTACAAATTCATTCTTTGCTGAAATTTCTGATGTATTCTGTATGTTAAAAGAAATGTGTACTTCCTCTAATATTGATGTTGCCATCTTGGGTAGAAACATGAAGTCTAAGTATGATAAATATTGGGGGGACCCTAAAAAAATGTATGGGAATGAGTTGGGTGGGAGCTTAAGTGATAAAATAAAAAATGAATTGAAAATTCTGTTTAATGAATATGAGTCCATGTATGCCTCCTCACAACCTGTGTCCTCTCAATCTGATTCACAAAGCACTGTCACCTCTTCCAAATCAAGTTCTGAATCCTCTAACCCTAAACCATTGTCCATTCTTAAATCTAGATTCAAGCAACACAAGTTAGAAAAGGGAATGAGTGGAAGCAAACAAACAGAACTTGATATTTATTTAAGTGAATCACTCCTTGAAACTGAGGAAAAACTGGATATTCTGAGATGGTGGAAAATTAATTTTGAAAGATTCCCTATTCTTTCAAAATTAGCCAGGGATGTTCTTGCTGTCCCTATTTCTACTGTTGCTTCTGAGAGTGCTTTCAGCACTGGGGGTAGGGTACTTGATTGCTTTAGGAGTTCACTAACCCCTAGGATTGTGGAAGCTTTGTTATGTGCACAGGACTGTATTAGGCCATCCAATCAGCCTCTAATTATTGAGGAGTCATTGGATGAACTTGAAGAAATTGAAAAAGGTGGAAGCATATTAAACTGTATTGCTTATTTGATATGTGAACTCTACTGTTTTATTGATAGTTGGTTGATTTTGTTATGCAGAATTACCTAATGTTGGATTAGGGCATTCTGTGGTTGGAAGCAACTAACTCTTTGATTTTACAACACTAACCTGTTGCTTTGATGGTTTTGTTTCCTTCCTTCCTTTATTTTTTCATTCTATTTCTTCTGTGATTGCTTGCTATCTTCCCTCTGTAATTTTGATGCCACATGCCAGTCATGTGAGGGTGCAGTGCCATGTTAATTGTATTTGGGTAAGTATGGTGATAATCTACTGCTAGTTTGTTTGATACAATTGCAATGAGCAGGCGCAACTATGGCAGGCAATGCACAATGCAGAGCTAAGCTTTTACTTGTTCATTTGCATTCATTTTATATCTTATTAATTTAATTGCATTCATTTGTGCATTTTTGCATTTCTTATTGGGCTATGAGGAAGCTTCCACCTCTGAATCATTAAGAATGCATGTGTTGGATTTATTTGTGGCATGGTATTTTGAACATTTTAAAGTTCAATGATGCAGCCCAAATAGAATTTGACCGTGTTCTTTTGTGATTTGAGAAAAATACTCTGAGCCCACTAACCATATTTTTTTAATTCTGTTTATTATGACATAATCTGACTTATTTTTCTTGTTTTATACAGGGTCTCTTTTTTGTTCTTGCTGTTAATATGTGCAGGAATTTGAAGCTAAATTTGGGTGGAAGCTACCTTTTATATCTTCCATCATAATTTTTTTGTTCTTACAATTATATTGTAATTTTTTGCTATAACCTGGTTAGGAAATTGTAATTTTTGAGGAAGCAGCCTTTTATATCTTCTATTACAAATATTGTAATTTTTTGCTATAACTTGGTTAGGAAATTGTAATTTTTGTACTAGTTATGGTTTACAAATGTAGTTAGTTTTAATTTTATAACAAGTTATAAATTTATTTTTTACTGTAGTAGTTAGGCTATTCTATTAAATAAAATGTTAATTAAATATTTACTGTATAATTTTTAATGGGCTAATTTTTAACGGGCCAACCCATTGGCCCATAACCAAAAACCGAAAATAATTTCAAAAATTTGGAAAATTTAAAATCGGTTTTTCTTGTTATTCGGTTCGGTTCGGTTTCCAATTTAAAGAATTTCAATTTTATTGGTTTTAGAAAAAACTAAACCAAACCGACTGATGCCCAGCACTAAATATGAGTGCTACCTTCAATGTTAGTGATCTTTCTCCTTTTGATGTAGATGTTGGAGATTCATGGACGAATCATCCTGACAAGGGAGGGAATGATGCAAACAAAAAAGCACACAAATACAAGGACCCAATTCAACTTCCCAATGGTCCATTACAAGAGAAAGAATGAAGAAATTTAAGAAAACACTAAATGGAATGATTCAAGGCTTGTGGGATGATTTTGTCACAAGTCAAGGATGCAAGAATGAGTCATTCATCAAAATGGGGATTCAAGACTCAAATCAAAGTTTGGTGACAATTGATTTCTGTAAACCTTGCTCATCTGCAAATCATGATTTATGAATCTTGAACCCTTATGAAGGGATGTATGTTATTTTACAAGTTTTATTGTGTACTCATTGAGATGAGCCCTTTTTCCTTGTGTGGTTTCAGGTGAGCATCATGAGAAGGCAAGGTGATTGCTCATGCAATCTACTCTGTTGGGAAATTCCCTTGTCAAAGTTTGTTACTATGATATGTTATGATGAGTCTCTAGATGCTCTAGGAATTCTTATTTTGGAAGTCTTATTTTGGAACTATATGTTTGATGATTTATTTTGGAGTCTTAAAAATGTTCATTTACTTTAGGATTATGTTTAAAGTATATTTAAATGTTCTTCTGCAACTTAAGGTTTCCCTTTATAAAAGGTTTTATCAAGTTAATGCATGAGGTTCGGTATGATCCTTGGCAAGGTTATTATATGCATGAGTGGGTTCTATAGGTGTGGGTGACCTTATGTCTCCCCATGTTTTAGGACCATCGTATCTCTAAAGTTGGAAAGTCTAGTTTAGACTTGTCAGTGTATTGGATTGATTAAGTATAATCCTGGAGCATAGGAATTTTCTTATCATGTCACTTGCAGTCTATCACTAGTATAATTCCATGAAATCCTAGTAAGTTATAGTAATCCTTATTGTTATTGTTTGTGTGCCTTATGATTTTCTCTTTAGATGACCATAAAGATCACCCCTGCTAGTGGACCCAGGCCTAAGGCACCCTGTGTGACCTGCAAGAGGACTTGGCTAGAGATGTTTGAGAAAGTAGTGCCCATGATTCTCCCCAAGAGGGAGGAGACCCTTGCGGAGGAGGACCTTGAGGAGTGCCTGGATTATGATTAGGTTCATAACAAGATTCAGAAGTTGGAAGAGGACTACTCGAACCTAGCAAAGGAAAATCAAAGTCTGAGGTCTCTAGTGCAAACCTTGAGAGAGGATTTTGAGCATATTAGGACAGGGATTATTGAGCATAAGGGAGACTACTCGCCACTGAGGTCTTTGCCTTTGACTGGTCATCGGCAAGATAGAGATCTCCTTTGTTACTGATGTGGCAGCAATGGTCATGTTACTCTTAAGTGCTCTCTTATTGACTATTTACCTACTCGATCTAGTAAGGTATATGGATTCTCATCATTCCCTCCCTCCTCAAGATGATTCATCCTCAAATCTTGACTTGAGCACTTGGTAGGAAATGCATTGCTTTTATCACCTCTTTTCTTCCATGAAAATCCTTCTTTAAAATCCTGAAAAAGAGAAACAAAACTAAATAAAGAAAATTCAAGCTTTTTAGTGTTAGAAAACAAAATATCCTTGATACTTTCTTTTTCAACTATGCTCACTTTTTTTCTCTCTTCACTCTCAATCTTTTAATTTGAACTTTCTATTATTTCTTTTCTCTAATTTGAAAGTTAATTTTCTTCCTCACTTACTAATTCTTTCTTTTCACACTCATTCTTTTTCTTTTCACTCTCTTTCTTTATGCACTCTTTTTCTTTTATTTCATTATTTACAACAAACTCAGCTTTATTTTCAACAAATACTTGAGGAGGATCATAGATTGGAATGTCTGTATGTTTAATAACTTCTTCAATCTTTAATGACGACTATTCACTTGTAAGCTTCAAAGGTTTTAACTCATCTTTATGAGTCACTTTCATAGTTTCATTTTGCACATCACTTTCCTCCTTTTTGAAACTCTCATCACCTTCATTCTCCCTTTTTGACACACTCAATTATATCACTACAAGCTCAACAACACCATTTTGTCTTTGAAGTTCTTCCTCTCTTTTTCTTTGTATCTTCACTCGATCTTCATATAATTCTTCTTGAGAAAGAGGAGCAAGGGTAGTATGCTTACCATCTTTTAGGGGAACTTTGTAGTGGTTGATAGATTTGATGTGTTTTGCTTGACTAAAACGTATCCATGGCTTTCCAAACAAAACATGTGTCACATTCATTGATACAACATCACACCAACCTTCACTTTTATACCTTCCCAGAGAGAATGAAACTAAAGCTTGCCTTTAATATTGACATATTTATTCAACAAATACAATGAGTGTGGCCTTGGATGTTTTCTAGTGGGCAAATTTAATTTCTCAACTAGCTCAAGGCTTGCAAAATTGACAACACTCAATCTATCAATGATCATACGGCATACTCTATCTTGGATGCAACATCTTGTATGAAAAACATCGTTACATTCTTCATTCTTCAATATCCACATACCTACTTCTTACCTAATAGCCATTAATTCTTTTCGAATTCTTGATCAACTTCCATTGTAAAAACCTGAAAAGAATGTTAGTAAAGTAGAATAACACCTCACTTCACTCCCTCATGTGTTTCACTCAAGTAACTTTGTCACTCAAGTTCACTCGTGTTTAATTTTACTCTCAATCAATGGCTTTTCTCTAGATGTACTCACACTTAGCCTTTTTCCACTCAAATCTTTTGTCAATATTAGTTGCAAAAAATCAAATTACTATAATCTTATTAAATTACAATGTGACTAAAATTCCAAAGACTCAAAATGAAGCAAGAAATAAGAAATAAGAAATCTTGATGACATTAGGAAAATGAGAATCCTAATTGAACTAGGAAAACAAAATTAGAATTTTGACTCAGAAAATAAAATTAGAAATCCTAATTGAAGTTGGAAAACAAAAGTTAAAATCCTAACAGAACTAGGAAAATAATATAGGAATCCTGATGAGATTAGGAAACCTAATGGGACATGAACAAGGATTGAAATGAATTAGCAAGAAATCAGAATGAAAATAGAATTAGAAAAGTCAAACCAAAATTTGGAAAGGAGCAGGAAACCAATCCTAACTTGTTTTGGAAGGATGCTTAGACTTGGTCAAACTCCTTGTAGAATGCTGAAATCTTTGATTCTCCTTGTATAATCTTGAAAATCAGCTTCTTTTCTTGTCCTCTTCACTTTAGGAACCAGATAACTTCTATAAATACACCAAAAAGTTAGATTTCAATACTTTTTGCTTCTTCTTTTCTTTTTGGACGAATTTTCCTTCTCTTTTTTTTTTTTATTCTTTTTTTCGCTTTTCTTTTAAATTCTGATTTTCTCTTTTTTTTCTTCTCTTTTTTTTTTTATTTATAATTACATCAACAAATTGAAAAGAAAATTAACAAACAAATTGAAGATTAAATACAAGAAGCCAAACCAAATTTGAAGTCTTCAAGCTTAGGTGAGTCCTCCCTTCTTTCTTCTTGAATTTGAATTGGTTTCCAAGTAAGTATGGATTCGACCTTCCAATGAAACAAGGAATAGAAATACGAATAGGATGGAATGAATGAAGGAACAAACGAACAAAGAAAAATAAAAGGTAAAATGATTTGGATTTTTTTTTTGAATTTTCAGACCTAAAATAATAACAAACAGAATTAACGAGATGAAAATGAAGGAATTCAACAAAAACAAAAAGAAACAAAAACAAGAAAATAAATGAAAATAGAAAACACAAACGAATCAGAAAGATATAAGCTGATTTAGAGCCTAAGTCTGATACCAAAATGATACGAACTCCAAATATATTAAACTTGAGACCTAATTATCTTTACGCTTAGAAGCAACTCCTTGGAAAGCTAAATCAGATTTTTCCCAAGTCCGCGACCCAAATCCAACCCGTGATAGAGCACCATAGATATGATCACCTTTGGATAATGATCTCCACGACACAATACCAACTCGTGAAAGAGAACCTTGGAATACGTACACACAAAGTAATTAGCTTTGATTGTATGAACCTGATTCAAGCAAGAATCAAAGCCAAAAGATCACACTCTTAAGAAAATTGAATTTTATTAGTCATAAATTTACTTAATTTTACATGAATGGTGGAGTTTATATAGAGTTTCAATCCTAAATTAGAATCCGCTAAGGATTAGGAAATCTTCCAATACAAGGATTAGGAAATCTTCCAATATAAGGATTGAGGATTCCTAATTAGAAACTAATTCCTAAAAATAATAACAAAGTTAAAACTGAATTCTATAAGTTAGGAATCGTTCCTATACAAGAGAAGCTATTTCCTAATTAGAAACTGAGATCTAATTAATTAAACTATAAAATTCGGATGGGCCTTTGACCTAACATAAAATAGGTCCAAAACTAATTAAAACATGAAAATAAAGTAGTTTAAACAACTCTTGGGCTATATACATAACATAGGCAGCCCAAACACTAAATAAAACATGATAAATTGAATTTGAAAAGCCCAAATATGGAGGGTCCAATTTGAATGAAGAATGGCAACCTTGTAAACACTTGAATATATTAGGCCCAAGCAAATAGGATGTAATTTGGCTTCTTCATCTTGATATTGGGCTTAAATAGATTGATTAAGCCCTTGAAGCTTCCTTGATTACAATTGGATCTATATGCAAAGCTCATGATCCAAATATCCTTGATTGGTTTATAAGAAACTTCATACAATCTTATTTTCTTCTTGAATGATCCATCAATCATGCACAATGGTTGTATTGCAAAGGTAAGCTATCTTGATAGAAATGACAACCTTGAAGAAGCTTCTTGAAATCTTTATCATGCATGTATTTGTGAGCTTCTTGTAAGGTATATGGGTTCTCATCATACTGCAAACACAAGAAAGGAGGGGTAGTGGCACTTGTGCGAAGAGAGACAAAGCGGCTACCTGATGAAGGGATGACCATCTCAGAGTTCAAAAAGCTACAACCACCTACTTTCTGCAGTGAAAAGGGTGATGACCCTCATGAATTCTTGGATGAGATGGACAAGTAGTTTGTTGATTATCTTGCTCGGATGCTCGAGTGATTGAGTTAGTAGGACTCCAACTCAAGAAGGAGGCTTGGTATTGGTATGAGAGAAATATTGAGGAACGTAGCAGACCCACCTACTTGGGTAGAGTTTAAGCAAGAGGCGATGGAGCAATTCTTGCCTGAAGGTGAAAGGCAAGATAGGGCACTGCAGCTAAAGCAGAAACTTGGAATGTTAGTATCGGATTATGCAAAGGAGTTTAATCGACTTAGCAGGTTTACTGTCAACATCATTCCTACTGAGGCTAACTGCATCAATCACTTCCTAAGAGGGTTGATCACACCTCTATTCAACTCATTGGTAGCAATAGAAGTCTCAAAGCTAAGCTGATAGATAATGCCAAGATAATGAAAAAGAGATATAAGGCTGAAAGGGCTAAACGAGCTAAGTGTGAGCAAAAGGGGAAGCACAAGAGCAAGAGGCATAGAGGCCAACACAGAGGAGGAGAAGGAGGTCTAGGGAAGGAATCATCACTAGCCGCTACAACACCTACATAACAGATTGGACAAACTAAACAGAGCTTTCCCACTTGTGGCTAGTGTGGGAAGAAACATCCTAGAGTTTGCCGAAGAGTCTCAAGTGCATGCTTAAAGTGTGGATAGATGGGCCACTTCATCAAGGACTGCCCTCAAATGAGGAATTTGGAGAATGCGACCTCAGCACCTCCACAATCCAGACCATTCCAATCCCAAGTGCAAGGAATTAAGAACAAAGGGCAAGCTAACGAAAATGCACCGGCGGTGAACAATAAGACCAAGGGTCGAGTCTTGGCACTGAATCAGCAAGAGGCCTGCACTTCGCACATTGCCATCACAGGTATCATTTCCATCCAAAGTTCTAGTGCAAGATGTTTGATTGATTTTGGTGCTACGCATTCTTTTGTATCACCATGCTTTGCTAAAAGTCTTCGTAGAAATAAAAAAACTAATGATTGAACCCTTAGTAGTGTCAACTCCTCTAGGAGAAGTGATGGAAATGGAACATGTGTTTAAGGACTGTGAGGTAGCTTGGATGAAAACTTCCTGTACAACTGCTAGAACTTGATATATGAGCATGGAGCTCATATAGACTGTAGAGAAAAGTTAGTGGAATTTTGAACTAAGGATGGGGAGGAGTTTAAGTACCAAGGAGATAGGGATGAGAAACCTCTAAATTTGATATCAGCCTTAGGAGCAAGGAGGATGTTAAGGAAAGGGTGCCAAGTATACTTATCTCATGTAGTCAATGTTGACAAAGAGGCTGCCATATGAGGCAAGAGCATGCCAGTAGTGGACAAATTTATGGACATTTTTCTCAAGGATCTACTTGGGATATCACCGGATTGCGAGATCGAGTTCAACATCAAGCTGTAACCAGGCATGCAATCCATATCGATACCACAATACAGTATGGCTTCGGCGGAGTTGAAAGAATTAAAGATGCAACTGCATGACCTACTCGATAAGGGTTTCATCCACCTAAGTAGCTTGCCATGGGGCATGCCAATGTTATTCATGAAAAAGCAGGATGGCTCATTCCGAATGTGCATTGATAGCCAGCTCAACAAAGTCACTATGAAGAATAAGTATCCTTTGCTAAGGATAGATGTCTTTTTGATCAACTGCAAGGAGCTAGTTACTTCTTTAATATAGACTTAAGGTCCAGCTATCATCAACTAAAAATCCATGGAGAAGACATATGCAAGACTGCCTTTTGTACAAGATACGGTCATTATGAATTCATGATCCTACCATTCTATTTGACAAATGCTCCTACTGCTTTCATGGGCTTAATGAATCGAGTATTCAGGCCATTCCTTAATAAGTTCATGATCGTGTTCATTGATGACATTTCGATTTACTTTAAGAGTAAAGAATAGTATGAAAAGCATCTAAGGATCATGTTGCAGATGTTAGTGACCACTAGCTATACACGAAGTTGTCTAAGTGTGAATTTTGGATGGAGTCTGTCAATTTTCTTGGCATGTAGTAAGTAAATAAGGAATCCAAGTTAACCCCAAGAAAGTTGAAGTAGTAGTCAATTGGCCACGACCCACAACAATTTCTGAAGTTCAAAGTTTCTTGGGTATGGCTAATTATTATCGCAAAGATAGCATCACCATTGATGAAGTTGATAAGAAAACAAGTTAAGTTTAATTGGGAGGAGTCCTGTGAGGAGAGCTTTTAAAAGTTCAAAAACTACTTGATATCAGCTCTAGTTTTAGCCTTACCTAAAGGTGAAGAAGGATTCACAGTCTACTACGATGCCTCCAGAGTAGGACTTGGATACATCCTAATGCAAAATAGGAAAGTCATCACCTAAGCATCATGACAACTCAAGAAGCATGAAGTGAATTATCCTACTCATTACTTGAAATTAACTGTGATAATGTTCACTCTTAAGATCTGGAGACATTACATGTATGGGATAAAGTGCGAGATCTATATGGATCATAAGAGTCTACAATACATCTTGAGTCAAAGAGACCTCAACATAAGGCAGAGGAGATGGGTCAAACTATTAAGGGACTATGACTGCTAGATTCTCTACCGTCTCGAAAAGGCGAATGTGGTGTCAGATGCCTTGAGTAGGAAATCGATGGGAAGCCTAGCCTATGTGATCGTGCGAAAGAGGCCGATTGTGAAGGAGTTAAAGGTATTGTTTAATTAGGGCTTAAGGCTCGAGATTGGAGGATCGCGAGCTTTAGTGGCTCTTTTTGAAGTGAAGTCAAAGCTAGTGGAGGAGATTAAAGCTTCATAAGATTTATCCACACTTGGCTAAGTTAAAAGGATGAAATGGAGAAAGGAAAGAACCCTAAATTCAAAGTAGTCGATGGGATTCTAAAGTGTGGGAAAAGAGTATGCATGCCTGATGTAGAGGGACTAAGGGGAAGGATATTGAAGGAGGCACATCAGACACCCTACTGTGCTCATCCTGGAATAACTAAGATGTATCACGATATGAGAGCTAACTACTGATGGCCTAGACTGAAGAAGGATGTGGCTAAGTTTGTGGCATCATGCCTAACTTGCCAACAAGTCAAGTATAAACATCAACCACCCTCCGGACTGCTCCAAGAGATTCAACTACCTGAGTGGAAGTGGGATGATACAGAACCTCCAAGAATAAGCTTGAGAACACCTTTATGTATTTGAACCCCTAAAGCATTAACTTGAAAACCCCAATACTCAATTTGGCAACAACCCCTAAGAAAGGTTAGAATTCAGATTGCTTAGATAAGATGATGAAAGAATTGGAATAAGGAAAACTTGTTTCTGAATTCCAATTTTGAAACACTCCACAAGAAGATGATCAACCTACTTGAGTGCTCCTTAAAGCATGTATTCTACACAAGAACACAAAGATAAAAGCAAACAGCCTTTAGGTTTAATAATTCAATCATAATCTGTCCAAAAACACGTAGCTAAGACTTATTAATAGCCTTTACAAAGAAACCCTAATGAGCAAGTTCTCATTAATGACAAGAGTTGACAAATCAAACTCTTGGAGAGCAAGATTAAGAAAATAATCTGATTTATTAAAACTAATTAAAATCAGCCCATAACTAATATGGCCCATTACAAACTTAATTAAACCCATTAGCAACTTGGACTTGAATTAAGTTGTAAGGAACTTGGGCTGTACATGCTTCAAAGCTTTGGCATCCTTGCAAACCCTTACTAGCCAAATTCACTAAGCCTTGTAGATGATGGATTAAGGCTTGTTGAAGCTTCTTAGAACGAGATCTTGTTATAGGTCCTTGAGGCATACTAATTGGACTAGAAACCTCTTGAACTTTATCCTCGCCTTCTTGATCTCTCTCATCTTCATGATGTTGAATCCGCTCCACTTGGTGTGTAGGCTGATCCATAACATGGGAGCATATCACTATGGACTTCGTAGTTAGGTTACCTAGAACCTCCAAAGGATATGACACTGTATGGGTCATAGTGGACCAACTGACAAAGTCTGCCCATTTTTTGCAAGTTAAGACCATGTACTGTACAGCTCAATATGTGCAACTATACATGGATGAGATCATGAAACTACACAGAGTACCGATTTCTATCATCTCAGATCGAGGCATTCAGTTCACCTCGAGGTTCTGGCAAAAGTTATAAGAAGCATTGGGAACGCAACTGGACTTCAATACCACATTTCACCCTCCAACAGATAGACAGTTTGAAAGGACAATTCAAACACTCGAGGACATGCTAAGGATGTGTATGCTGGATTTTGGTGGTAGCTAGGATAAATACCTACCCTTGATTGAGTTTGCCTACAACAGCAGCTACCATTCATCTATCAGCATGGCACCATACGAAGCATTGTATGGGAGGAAATGTCATTGTCTAGTTTGTTGGGTTGAGCCTAGAGATAAATATGTGGAGATGCCAGAATTGCTTAAGGAGACTATCGAGAAGGTACGTTTGATTCAAGATCGGCTGAAGACGACCTTCAGTCAATAAAAGAGCTATGCAGACCCTAAAAGGAAGGATGTACATTTTGCCGTGGGAGATCATGTCTTCTTGAAAGTCTCCCCAATGAAAGGTGTCATGAGATTTGGCAAGAGAGGAAAGGTATCGCCTCACTTCGTTGGTCCTTTGGAAATCTTGGATAAGGTTTGGGAAGTGTTTTATAGGCTTACCTTACCCCCCAACTATGGTGCATGTACACCTAGTTTTCCATATCTCAATGTTAAGAAAATATGTGTCGGATCCATCTCATGTTCTGTAGCAACCAGACATTACAATAGATGAGTAACTGGCCTATAAGGAGCTACCAATAGCCACAATGGATCAATAAGTAAAAAGGTTAGGGAACAAAGAGATACCCATGATCAAGGTTCAATGGCGAAATCATGAAATAGACAAGTGTACTTGGGAAGCCGAGGAAGAGATGCGGCAGAAGCATCCTCAGCTTTTTCAAGAATATTAAGTATCTAAATTTGAGGATGAATTTCTTTTAAGGGGGAAGAATGTAACAATCCACACTTACCCTAAGAGTTTGATGACAAATTTCTTGAATTTAGAACTATTATGAAAAAATATGAGCTTTTATGGAAATTCATGTGTGGTGTGATTGATGAGTATGTGGCATGTTAGATTAGTTCTAATATATATAATATAAATTATTATGGTGAAATAAGTGATTTCTATAAAGTGCATGAGTATAAAATAATTTATTGCACATAAAATGATTTTTCATGGAAAAAATAATTTTTAAGCATAAAATTATTTTTTTTAAGTATTTTAAAATATTGTTAAATAAATATTTTGGGGGAAATTTTAATAAAATAATAAAAAAATATTTTATTTTTAATTACCTATAATCAGCCCATAAATTAAATAAAAGACCTAATTTTCCAAAAACCTACTACACCAAAACACTCCTCACCTAGCTCATTAAGGGTAAACTTGGAAATTACCCAAAACTCTATATATAACATGCAAATTTTGGCCAGCCCTAGTAGTTGCAGCCACCATTCTCTTTTCTATCATATTTCTAGCAGAAAATTCTCTCAAAAATATTCTCTCAACTGAAATTCACAAGGTGCCTTTAAACCTTGAGATTTTGCGACCATTTCATAAGTTTTTCTCTTCTTTCAATGTATTATTTAATTTCTATGAAACTAATCATGAGAAAATTATTTTGGGTAGTTTATTTACTAATTTTCTATTGATTAAATTCAGCTTAGGTGAATTTTTGAAAGAGAAATCGATTTTTCCAACAATCCTCTTTACGCGAATTCTCCAAGTAAACCCTAAAATTCAAAATTAAAATTTCATACATAAAAACAAGGGGGCTGCTGATTTGCACATATTTGTATTCTAAACTGATTTTTGTTGTGTTTAGATAAAAAATATTGATTTAAATCACATTTTTATATATTACTGTAATGATCGAAAAACAATAAAAAGCAAGAGAACTCATAATTTTCACTCTAATCTCTAAAATTGGAATTTTCATACATATGGATTACCTATGGCTGCTGATTCATATATGTTGATGTTCTAAAATGATTTGATTTTTTCATGTTCACATGGAAAACATTAGTTTAAATCATGTGTTTAAATATTACTGTAATAATCGAAAACTACCTAAAACAAGAAAGATTTATGGTTTTCATACTAGAACCTAAAGTTGAAAAATTTTCATGTATATATATTTATATAGGTGCCGACTCATATATTTAAACATTCTAAAATGATTTTTGCCATGTTTACATGAAAAATATTAGTTTAAATCATATGATTCAATATTACTATAATGAACAGAAAGTACGAAAAGTAGGAAAGTTCATGATCTTCCTTGATTGTATAATTTGGCCTACTTTGGGAATTCAATCCCAATGTCTATAATTTTTATGTGATATATTTTAATGATTATTGACATGTACACATGAATGATAAATTATTCGATTGCATATTGATTGAAGGAATAACTCTAAACAAGTTTAGAGACAGTAGGATATACCTAAGGTTTCCTAACCCTACTTCTATGAAGTGATTAATATGTTTATGTGATTACGTGATATGGGAAATAAGTTTTATGAATAAGGAATTAATGATCTTAAATTGACTATGAGATGGATGGTATGATCTATTCAGAAGAGATAAGCATAACCCTTCAAGGTTATAAGTGATTGCCATTACTTTATGCAAAAATCCTCATCCTGATGCGGGTAATCATCAGTATCTATACACATGGTCTTAACCCCATGGATAGGGGTAGTGTATCCACCTTAACTAGAAGGGATGATTCTAGCTATGGAACCTAATCAGTTTCACAACTCTTTACAAGTTACAAGTTAGGAGTTGGAATTTAGTATAATGCCACCTCTCCCTTAAGTAAATGAGCTAATAGCTGTCACTCTTTACAAGTTTATAAGTTACAAGTTGATTTCTGTGAATTTGCTCATTTGCAAACCATTATTTATGAATCTTGAACCTTTATGAAGGGATATATGTTATTTTACAAGTTTTATTATTTACTCATTGAGATCATCTATCTCACCCCTTTTCCTTGTGTGATTTTAGGTGAGCATCATGAGGAGGCAAGGTGATTGCTCAAGTAATCTACTCCGCTTGGGAAATTCACTTGTCAACGTTTATTACTATGATATGTTATGATGAGTCTTTAAACACTCTAAGAGTTCTTATTTTGGAAGTCTTATTTTAGAACTATATGTTTGATGATTTATTTTAGAGTCTTAAAAATGTGCATTTATTTTGGGATAATGTTTAAAGTATATTTAACTATTCTTCCGCAACTTAAGGTTTTCCTTTATAAAAGGTTTTATCAAGTTAATGTGCGAGGTTCGGTACAATCCTAGGTAAGGTTATTAAATGCATGAGTAGATTGTATGGGTGTGGGTGACCTTATGTCTCTCCATGTTCTAGGACCGTCATATCTCTAAAGTTGGGATGTGACATCGGGCAAGTTGGTCAGTGGCGTTAGGCAAGCTGCACACAATGGGCTGGGCTACCTATGCTTTCTATTTTCAAATTTAATTATTTTACTTTATTCCCATATTATCATTGGGCTAATTTTGCTAATTAAGCCCATATCTATCCTTTTTCTGCTTTAATATTTTAATTAGTTATTTGAGCTTTTAGTTTGTTTAATTTAAGCCCAAGTCTGAATTTTAGTTAGTAAGAAATTTAGGGTTTATAACTTAGCTAAGATGATAGCTAATCTAGGAAATAGAGAGACTTTTGATAATTTGAAAATACAGCCTTGTGCTTTGTTAGAAACTTTTCATCTTTGGTTCTTACTTTGAATCAACAATCCAAATTCCAAAGTTAATCACTTTGTTTTGTTCACAACATACCAAGGTTCTTTGATACAAGTTCATCATTGAGTTTGAGGTTTTTCTTATTTAAAACTGATTTGGCTTTCCAAAGAGTCGCTCCCAAGTGTAAAGATATTAGGTCTCAAAGTAGGTTGTTTGGTGTTCATATCAATTTAGTATCGGAGCTTAGGCTCTAAATCAAGTTATATCTTTCTATTTTCATTTGTGTTTTCTATTTTCATTTGTTTTTCTATTTCTACTTGTTTTTGTTTTTGCTAAAATTCCTTTGTTTTTGTTTTCGTTAATTCTATTTCCTTGTGTTTTAGGTCTAAATTCAAAAATAAAAAAAAAAATCCAAAATCATTTTTCCTTTTCCTTGGTGTTCATTTGTTTCTTTGTCTTTCATCCTTTCATATTTCTATCCCTTTCATTCTTCAAGTTTTCATTGGAAGTCAATTCAAATTTAGGAAGAAGGAAGGGAAAATTCAACCAAACTTGAAGATTTTCAAGTTGGGTTAGGCTTCTTGTACGTGATCTTCAATTTATTTTTTTTTCCTTTTTGTTGCTGTAACTAATTAAAAAGAAAAAGAAAAAGAAATCGGCCAAAAAAAAGGAAAGAAATCGACCAGAAAAAAGGGAAAGAAATCGACAAAAAAAAGGAAAGAATCTTGAAATCGGCCAAGGAAAGGAAAATAAAAGAAAAAGGAAAGAATCTTGGCAAAATCATAATATACAAGAATATATAGTGTTTGTTTCCAATTCTAGAGTGGAAAAAGAAAAGGAAAATTATTGGAATCCAATCAAATCAAGGAGAATCAAGGAATTGACCAAATCAAGTCTACCTTCCAAAACAAGCTGGGATTTGCTTTCAATTTCAGTTTGAGCTTCCTTTTTCCATCTTGATTTGTTTTTTATTTTTCTTTTATTGTTTTTCTTTTTCGTTCACATTGTTGTCTTGTTTTTCCTTTTTTGTTTGTCAACCCTAATATGTTCCTCTGTATTTGCAACTCAAAAATTCCAAAAAAAAAAATGCTAGGATTAAAAGAAAATTGCATTTTTTTTTTATCCTTCTAAGTACACAGTTCCAAGGGAAATAGGCCAACGATCAAAATTCACTAGCTTTGCTTGTAATGTCTATTGTTTTTCAGCCAAATTCCATCGTTTAGGCTCAAAATCAGTGTTTTATGGTTTCTCGGTAAATTTCATTTCATTATAACTTTTTGTACAAAACTCCATTTTGAGTACTGTCAGTTGTATTCTTCTTGTCTTGTTATCTTTTTATTTCTATTTAAATCTATAATTTTTCCAATTTATTGGCAAAATTTGTGTTTGGTGTCTTCATTCTGTCATTGTTGAAATCATCTAGGGTTATTGTTTTAGGTATTCTCATTCTTGTTTTGCCTTAAATTTGTGTTAGATTTCACTTTTAAATCTTGGTTAATTATTGAGCAAAAAAAATTTTAATTTTGTGTAGTTTGGAAATTGGCTCTTGTAGAACTATAAGAGAATTGAGAGGTAAAAGGCAAGAGTGTGAATTTATCTAAAGAAAAGCCTATTGATTTGTGTGATAATAAATACGAGTGAACATGAGTGTCATCTATTTTGAGTGAAAACACATGAGAGAGTGACATAAGATATTCAGGTTTTCACCATGAATACCAAAGATAAAGATGATGAGCAAAATTTCTTAGAGTTCCTAGAACAACTTAACAAAAAGATGGACAAACAGTGGAAAGAATTTCAAAGAAGATGTCACCTTAGGGATATGGCACTTAAGATTGAGAAGCAACCTAGGTATAAGGGCAATAATCAAAGTTCATCTTCATTCAAGCCATGGAAATCAAGTTGGAAGGAGGATGAGGGGATTGATTCCAAGTCCAAATTCGACTCAAGACAGGGACAAGCTGTACCAATGTCAAAGGAGGAGGAGAAAGGTAAATCTGAAGCTCCAAACAATTATCGTGATATTAAATGCTTTAAGTGTTTGGAAGATGATTACATTCAGGTCATATAGCTTCCCAATGCTCTAACAAGAGGGTGATAATTACATTCAATGGAGAGCTCTTTTTTGAAATTGAGAAGGATGATGATAATGAAAGCATGCCCTCTTTGGAAGATGTAAGTGATCAAGAAAATAGCGGAGAAGTCATCATAGCTAGGCCGATTCAAGCTACATGTGAAGCTGCTTGGTTTTATGCTAGTGACTTGTTGCCTAGGAAGCATGATTCTTTGTTGTTGTTCATGAAGAGGTTTCAATGATCAATACTCATCTAGAAATCTTGAAGGAAGCACAAGATGTGGCTGAGTTAAATGTACAAAAAGATGGTAGGAGCGACACATTCCCTAGTTCCAATTGTTCAAGTCAAGATTCAAGGATTAATCCTTTTGAGGAGGAAGGGAATGATGAGAATCCATATGCCTTGCAAGAAGCATATAAATACATACATGATAAAGACTTCAAGAAGATTCTTCAAGATTATCATTTATATTAAGATAGCTTACAAAGGTGCAATACAACCATTATGCATGATTGATGGATCATTCAAGAAGAAAATAACGTTGTATAAAGTTTCCTATAAGCTAGCCAAGGATATCTAGATCATGAGCTTTGCATACGGATCCAATTATATTCAAGGAAGCTTCAAGGGCTTAATCAATCTAGTCAAGCCCAATGTCAAGATGAAGAGGCCAAATTGCGTTCCTATTGGCTTGGGCCTAATCTATTCAAGTATTTATAAGCCTGCCATTCTTCATTCAAATTGGGTTGAGGCATCGAGTGAGTTGCACACAATGAGCTGGGCTGAGGATTCGGGCTAGCTGGGTTAAGGCATTGGCGTGCTGGGCTGAGACGTTGGGCAAGCTAGGCTGAGGCATCGGGCATTAGGAGAGCTGGGCTGAGGCGTCAAGTAAGCTGCACGCAATAGGCTGGGCAGCCTATGAAATATTTTCATATTTAATTATTTTACTTTATGAGATATTATTATTGGGCTGATTTTGTTAATTAAGCCCATATCTATCCTTTTTCTGCTTTAATATTTTAATTAGTTATTTGGGCTTTTAGTTTGTTTAATTTAAGCCCAAGTTTGAATTTTAGTTAGTAAGAATTTTAGGGTTTGTAATTTAGCTAAGATGATATAAATACTTAGCTAATATAGGAAATAGGGAGACTTTTGATAATTCAAAAATACAGCCTTGTGCTTTGTGAGAATCTTTGGTTCTTACTTTAAATCAATAATTCGAACTTCCAAAGTTAATCACTTTATTTTGTTTACAACATACCAAGGTTCTTTGACACAGGTTCGTCATTGGGTTAAGGTTTTCCTTGTTCAAACCTGATTTGGCTTTCCAAGGAGTCACTTCCAAGCATAAAGGTATTGGATCTCAAAGGAAGTCGTTTGAGGTTCGTATCATAATCAATACCTTTAATGGTGTATATTAAAGACAATAACAAATTAAATTGTGGGCCTAATAACTAACATTGATAGCCCAAATACATAATAAATTAAAACCCAAATTTTATTTAGAAATCTGAATTCCAGTAGCATCATATTTGCATCCCAAATTTGGCCTTGATAATGATAAAATCAACTCAAGCTTAGAAAATAAAAGTCATAGCTATGGATGTTAGCTTTCCAAAGCATCTCGAATCACCTCAACTCAATTTCTGTAGCGAGAGTTATGGTCCAAATAGTACAGACTACTCTATTAGTGTGAACTCAAATATCTGTGCTCCTTTGATTTCCCATCATTCCCCATTCACTCTTTATCATTTCCATTGTTACTTTAACCATTCATTTATAATCAATACACTTTAATGCCATTTCATAACCATTAATTAGCATACCATTCTTAAGTATTAATAGATAGTATCCATACATTCTTATCATAAATATGTATATGTGTAACAACCATTATCATTTGTTTATAGCACTTTCAAACACATTACATTTTAATACTAAGACTTCATATACCATGGAGCTCTAGATCAATTATCTTCGGGATGACACAAGCAAACACAAAACATATCATTTTAGCAGAGCAAGTCCCAAGTGAAAAAGCACAGCTCGGAATTTACCTTGTTAACGAATCACCATGACATGAAAAATTTTGAACAATTATGGAATAAGACAAGCTCAGTGAATACATAATAATATAACATAACATGAAGGCAATATAAGAGGTTATCACTTGATCGATTCAAGGTAGCAATGGAGTGATGTTAATCAAAATTGGTCATATTGAACTTTAGAATGCATTTTAGCAGAAATAATAATGTCTTGGAAGTAGAAAGCTTCCCATGCATAAATATTAAAGAGTGACGATCTAAGTCTTGTTCACTCACATACATCACATTATGCAAAACTAATAAGGTCTTATGGTTAGGCATTCCTCCCTAACAGAGATTGCGTACTCTCGTCCTACCAACGGGCTTATACTAGATGCACAAGATTCGATGTCTTTCCTCACATGAGAGAGGAATACTGCTTAATCATGGGAATCAATGAAAGACATATTCAAGGTCTATATTAGGAATTCAATAGAAAATAGTTGGCATATCGATCATTCTCATCATTGGGTACAACATAGCACCAATGTAAGAGGCTTATCATGCTTAAATTATCATATAAGAAAGATATTGAATTCAAAGACTCAACAATCCATGGGCAACATATATTCAATGTCTCTTTAGGGTACATATCAAAGGATGGTATTTCAAACAATGGGTTGCAAACAACATGGCACAATTACATCATATTATTAAGTACTCACCTTAAACTCTTTTGCTCCTATTGTTTGTTCGTTCTTGATTAATTTAATGTCCTTCACGATCTTTGAGTAATTTTCTTGCCCTTGCTTTGAAGTTCTAAACCCATAATATTTCAATTACATATCAATTAGTAACTAATGGTGCTACCAATTATATCTTATACTTGTTTGATTACTTCAACTTACAATAGAGATGTATCAATAGTGTTATATACATACTTATTCTTATTCTAATCATTTCCAAGCTAAATTCCTCATTCAATTTCATGATTTCAAGTTCAAATCTTAAAATTCCCAAAATGTACCATGAACCCTAGAATTTGAGAAAAACTATCAATTTCCATTTCAAACCTCAAATTAACCATGGATTCACTAAAATAACACCTAGGAAATCAATTTCCCCAAATTATTTTGAGTTAATTCACTCTTATTCATTTGAACCTTAACTTGTCCCACTTAAGTCAAATTTGGGGAAAACTTATAATTCCTTATCAAATCTTCAAATTAGTTGTAGAAATGTGAAATTAACATAACATAAAATATATATGATCACTCAATTATCACAATCTAGTATTAAAACACCAAGTTCCTCTTTTAAGTTTATGCCACTAAGATTTACAAGTCTTAAATCAAGTTCCCAAAATTCATTTTAACACTTCCAAATCATTTTTTTCATCTAAAATAACCATAGATGTATTCAATTAGAATTTAGAACACTTCTTTACTCATTTCCTAGTGTTGGCCGAATTTTACATATGGTGTAGAAAAGATTTTATGCAACCAAAATACTAAAATTAATCTTAGAACATAGAAAAGAGAAGACGAACATAATTTCTCACCTTGGTTAACCTTGATTTGTTAAAGTCCTTCTTGCAATTAGTGTAGAGAGAATTTATTTTCTTGTTGTGAAAATTAGTGTAGAGATAGGCAAAATGTTATTTCATAACACAAATTTGCTTATATATATAATGGGTTGGATGGTGAAGATTTAATCCAGCTAAATTCAATTGTCAAGATTTAATCATAATGGATGGCTATGATTTGATCAAGTTGGATGACTAGGATTTCCTTTACAATTTTTATGCTCATCATGTGGTGTTGGAGTGCTCAAAATGAACCTCGACTTGTATGTAGGGAAGATAGAAATTCAATTTGCTTTGGGAAGGGTCAATTTTTATGGCTAGCTTTGTCAAATTTTGTGACTCTCTCTACAACATCATTTTGTTTGATTTTGGGCTAACTATTCTAACATTTATAAGCTTGAGGTTACACCAATTATGAGCTCATGGGCCAGCTCACTATTTTTGGATTTGGGCCTTTGATATCCAAAGGCCCAATAACAAGCCCATGGCCCAACAACAAGCCCATTAACAACTTATAAATTTTCCTTTTAAATTTCTTGCTTTCCTTACACTTTAACTTTCAAATTTGTGTTTTCTAACTTTTTTATATACATTATTAGTTAACATGTGAATTCTATTTAATTCATTAGAGTATAATTATTCATAATAGAATCATAAACTAGGCTAACATTTCAAATGGTGTCTCAGTTTCTAATCGATTCCCTTTTATTTCTATACTATACTAACATTCAATAACCTTGTCCGTTAGTATCATTAGCAATTAGAATAAGCTATAAAATCCTTAGGTGTTACAAGAAGTGGATGCAACAAAGTCAAAAGACAATTATAGAAATTCCACCTCCTAAAATTAAAAACGAGATTAAAGGCTTCCTATATTAGTCACTTCATTGTGCAGTTAGCATATACTTGCGAGTCGATCTTCAAGTTGTTAATGAAAGGAGCTTTTAAGCAATGGAATAAAGAATGTTAGGAAACCTTTGACTGAATCAAACAATATCTATTGAATCCATATGTACTACAACCTCTAAGACTAGGTCAACTATTACTTCTCTCTTTTCAGTAACTTTGAAAGCTATAGTTGTAATGCTTGCCTAGAATGTGTCAGACTCGCACAAAGAGAGTGCCATCTATTATCTGAGCAACCATATGCTGACTCACAAGCTTAACTATAATCAAAATGAGCAACTATGCCTAGCCTTAATACGAGTGTGCCACAAGCTCTAACATTACCTATGCTCTTATACAACATATGTGCTAGCTGACAGGGGTCCTTTGAAATTCTTTATAGAGAGATTGTTTTTTGATAGTAAAATGGCATGATGGATGGTAGTACTCACATCATTTAACCTGAGATATGTTCAAAGGAAGGCAGTGAAAGGAAGTGTAATTTTTGACCAATTGGTTGTAGCCCCTATAGATGGTGAGCCATTTGAACATGAATTCTCATATGAAGATATATTGATTATAGACCCTAATGTATGTAAGTTATTCTTTGATGGTGCATCTAATAGTGAAGGCTATGGAGTTGGCATAATTCTTATCAATCCCAAAGGGTATCATCTGCCCGTTGCAATCAAATTAGCATTTGAAGTGACCAACAACAAGATAGAGTATAAAGCATGTATAGTTGGTTTATAAGTGGCCATCAATATGAGGATAGACTATTTGGAGGTCTACGGGGATTTGAACTTAACTATCTTACCCTTAGCTATTATCATTAAAGTAAAACGACAACCTAGAACCAAGGCCCTCATCTAGACCCTCTACCTCCTCATATCTCCCTGGTCATTGGGATCATCAAACTCCTCAATGATGGCAGTCAGATTTACATACCCCTCCACTACCATTTGGCTAGCCATGTCCTCTAGTAGATCTAAAAATTCCTAGAAACTCAATAATGCCCAACCCTGAACTTTGTCACCAATAAAGCTGTGATACAAACCCCAAATATATTAAATTTGAAACTCAATATCTTTATGCTTGGAAGCAACTCTTTAGAAAGCTAAACCAGATTTTCCCCAAGTTCGCAACCCAAATCCAACCTGTGATAGAGCACCTTAGAATATAATCACCTTTGGATGATGATCTCCATGACACAATACCAACTTGTGAAAGAGAACCTTGGAATAAATACACACAAAGTAATTAGCTTTGATTGTATAGACTTGATTTAAGTAAGAATAAAAAATAAGAGATAACACTCTTAAGAAAACTGGATTTTTATTTATCAAAACTTAACTGAATTTTACATGAGTGGTTGAGTTTATATAGAGGCTCAACCCTTAAATTAGAATCAGCTAAGGACTAGGAAGTCTTCATATATAAGGATTGAAGATTCCTAATTAGAAGCTAATTCCTAAACAAATAATAAGTTATAATTGAGCTGGACCACTAAATATGATAATTTTAAGGCCCAAAAAATCAAAAATTGAAGTAAATAATTAAAATAAAAAAATAAGATGAATTACACAGCTTTTGCTTTCATTGCACTCACAACAGCGAGCCATCTTTCAGCTCGTCATGGTCGCGACACCCATCACGGGTGTGACACTGCCAGTTTTCAGCCTTAATGCAATTTCATCTCATGGCTATGTTTGAAGCTTGATTCTTCATGTTTTTGACCCCAATTACTTGGAATGTGTTTTAACCTCTTCATTTTGACATTGGGTTTGAACATGTTGATAAAATCCTTGAAGCTTCCTTGAATATGATTGGATCCACATGCAAAACTTATGATCCAAATTTCCTTAATTGGATTATAGGAAACTTCATGCAATCTCATATTCTTCTTTGATAATTCACCAGTCATGTTCAATGGTTGGATTGCATGTCTTTGTAGGTCATCTTGATAGAAATGACAACCTTAAAACCTTCTTAAAATCTTTAACTTGCAAATATTTATAAGATTCTTTCAAAGCATCTTAATTCTCATCAAGCTACCTCTGGATCACTACCAAGTGTGGCGCTAAACTCCTCGAAAATGGGGCATAACTCTTCTGTATCCACACCAAACTAGAAAACACAAGCCATTAGATCTCAAAACCGAAAGCACGTTTTCAAAAAGTCTTAGTCCACTTGAACTCCTTTTAGTGCTAAAAAAAAAAAAAAAAACTAAGAAAAAGACTTTGCAGATTAAGCTCTTAATAATTAAGTAATTCATTTTTTTAAAGATTAAGTGCACGTAACATATGCTTGCAAAATTTGATGGAAAACACAGTTAGAAAAGCATGGCCGACATTGGTCGTTTTCAGTTTGCCTAATAAATGGATAGACATCGTAAAGGTGTGGTGATCATGGCCGATTAAAGACAAATATAGAGTCATTTTCACAGGCAGTTTGGTGTGGAGAGATAAGCTTTGCATCTATACACGGAGTCCCCGGGATAAGGGCGCCCAGTTTCTTGGAATTGAATCACTACTGTCGTCTCAACATGCTCACAAGCCACAATTCCCCTCTATTTGCAATTTATTTATTTAGGTCACCAACATGGTATTTCAACAACTATTTGCTATTTATTTATTCAACTCGACTACATGGCATTTCTGGGAAAATATCTTTAGGAAAAGGTAAAAAAAGTTTCTTTACATGCTAATAAATTATTTCTGTTTTTAGTAGTTTATATGCACTTATAAAATATTTAAAATGGCTCGATAAAACTTATAAAACTAATTGGCTCGATGAAACTTATAAACTAACTCAGTTATTTTTTTTCTATTAGTTTTATGAACACTATGGATAAAATATTGTTATATATACAGAAAATAAAAAAGAAAGAAACAAAAATGCTAAAATAAAAAATAAAGAACCATAAACCTAAAAAATAAAATTATGTTTTTGAAAAAAAATAACAGTATATATATGTTAATATATATTTAATGTTAACATTTTTTATTTTTTAAAAATATAATTTTATCTTTTAGTCTTATGTGTTTTTATTTTTTATTTTAACATTTTTAATAATATTTTTTTTATGAGACCCATAAAACTAACTGAAAAAAAAAATAACTTATAGGTCTCATCGGGCCATTTTCAAAAATTTATGTGTTTAAATAAATCACCAAAAAAAAAATAATTACAATGCCTTTTGGGAATGTTAAGGATTTTTTTTTTTAATCTTTTCCCAATATCTTTTATGCAAATATTTTAGCATAAGACTCTTCTGTTGTAAGCGAAAGAGTTTGAATATGACGGGTCAATCTAATTTTATATAAAAATAAATAAAATGGAGTGATGGATAATGGATTAACTGATTAATAAACTTTTACCATAAAAATGAACTTTTGTGTTGTTTTATTAAGTGAAATAAACAATAAAGTGATTAACTGTTACTAACGGTTCAATAGAATCAAATACTAGTTGAGGGATTGAAAACGTTTCTTAATACGGAATTAAGGATGTATGTTTACATTGTCTGGGGAAATTAATGAGAATAAAACCAAAAACTCTCAATCTGAAAATTTGTATTTTAAATTTATTTTTTAGGATTTAATAGATATATTTATTTTAAACTTTTGTGTTGTTTTCTACTATTCTTTATTCTGTAAATTCTACCCTAATTTCAAAATCTAATTGCAATTCTACCTTAAATCATAATTGTTAGAAAAAAAATTATTAATTAAAAGGCCAAAAAATAAAATTGATGTTTCAACTTATTATACTATATTGTCAATTTAAGTTTCTTTATTATTTATTTGCATTTCTCTAAACATTTATTCTAAGCATTTGATACATCAAATAGGTGAAGTTGAAACACCTTAGATGCAATTCTCATTTAACTACATTTATAGTATTCTAGCATTTTTATTCTCATTTCTATTACTTTCCAATGACCATTTCTTCTAACAACCAAGCAAACGTTGTAACAGAGTGTTTAGTATTTGTTTTCATTTTTATGTTTTATTGCAATTCAATTGATCACTTAACTATTGCCTCGTTGGAGAATACAACCTTGTAAATTTTGAATGATGTTAATTGAACTCGTTTAACTTTATACATTTGATTTTAAATCATTAATTTAATTATTAGTAGTTTTACCAAATTCACAACATTAAATAATCCAATTCAGATTTATCGAAATTTAAAACTTAAATTATTAGTATAGTACAATAAGTTTTAAGATTAATTTCATTTTTTTCTCTTAATTAATATGAAATCATTATTATTATTATTATTATTATTTCAATTTAATTTTAGGATTGAATTGCAATTAAATTTTGAAATTAGGATAGGATGGACATAAAATAAAGAATATGATATAATTGTAAAACAACACAAAGTTTAGAATAACTATTAAGTATTTTTTTAATGATTATATCGAAGTTATTTATTAATCCAAAAATTTAAATGAATTACACGATATAGATAACTTTTTCTTTTTTAAAGTTTTTTTTATTCCCAAATAAAATATTATGTTGGACCATAATTGAAACGAACTAAAGCTCAAATTGTTGAGCTCAAATTGCTGGGTTGTATAATGAAAGACTTAACATCTTTTAGTCTCTTTTCACAATCATCTGATACTTCCAATAATTTTTAGCATGTTTAATTTCATTTTAGTCGAAAAGGGCAACAACATATTCATTTTACTATAGACTCAAATTATAGCAATGAGTTTTTTTGTTCAATAGTACTGAATAGTCTCCAAAATTGAAAAATCTCTAATCCAAACTCCATTAAATTTAAATTAAAAAAAAAATCCAACATTTCTTGTGAATTAATATAAAAATAGAATCCAAGTTCAAGAACTTTTTTCAACTCCAAGAAAAAACCAAAAATAATCTTAAAACACATTAGGGGTTTTAGTATGGCCTTAAAATCCATAAATCAGCCTGTTTGTCAACAAAATTGATGCATATAAAAATTATTTTCCATGAAAATTAATAGAATATTCTTAACTACCCTGGGAGAAGCAATACTTTTATACATTCGATCAATTTCAGATTGATATTTTAAAATAGAGATTAATATTGTCGTTACATCTACATATTATCCTCGTATTAAATGTGGTGTATACATTTGATATAGCTAAAGTTAACACAAATTTAAAATCGAGAATCCTAGTAAGCAATCCACCTCTCACATTTCGCCAGAATAGAATAAAATCTTTAACCAAATGCGAGAAGCGAGAGCTATAACACTTGTTCAACAGCAACCAATAATTACTCTAGTAAAGTCAGAAATGAAGGAACTTCGCACTTTCTTCCCTAATCGTCAACAAGAAGGGCCCATGTGGCTTGCAAGACTAGCCTAATCCCAAAAGCATTCTAAGCTCTAATAATCTGCTACCTATTCATGACACTTCACCAACCATGAAATGGACATGCCCCTCTATATAGCCACATTGGACAAGTAAATTACACATACACGGCCACACGGATACGTCATCGATGAGGCTTCATGAGAAAGAAATTGAACACATAAATTTCAATGTATGCAATATGAAAAGATTTTTCTTTTCTAACAATGCAATAAATCCTATAAAGCCAAATGGGAATTGAGATGACTTGGTCTAAAGCCAAGTGGTATGATTGGCTTAAAATGCAAAAATTGCTTTATTTCATGATTTAACTTGACAATACTAATTCATTTCTTTTGTTCATATTGGGCAAACCATCCCCTGCCTATCGATTGTTATCTTGTACTTGAGGTTATTGATAGCACAACTCAAACCTATCCATAGTGACAAACAAACAACTTAACTTAGAACCTTCCTGCTAGAGAATGTAGTCAAGTGTAATAGAGAATATTGTCTATATCTAGCCGACAAATTTTCAGTAAATTCGTAAGTGTCACAATTTAAGTGAATGTGCAAAAAGGTCAATTCATCCAAATTATTGCAATTACACACACCAATGATCTCATTCTTATGTATAATAAGTAGATGAAACAAGAGGAAGTATCCAAATAGTATCCATCCTATGTCTTTTCCTCTTACAAATTATACATATGAATGCCATCATTTCTATAATAAAAGCAAAATAAATAGATATGCTTTAAGTGCCCGAAGCGCGATTGGAATTTAGAGTTTAGCAAATCATGATTTTGAAAAAGCTATTTTTTTTTAAAACTTTTTTCAATATGTTTTAAGTGTCCGAAGTGCGATTGGAATTTAGAATTTAGCAAATCATGATTTTGAAAAAGCTATTTTTTTTTTAAAACTTTTTTCAAATCATAGTTTGCTAAAAGCAAAAAAATAAACAGAAAATCAAAACGCAATTTTAAAAAGCAAGTTCAAACTCAATGCCAAATTGATCCTAAAACTAAAAGATCTCTAGCTATAAGACATCATCAAGAATTTGAGAATTTAAAATATTGACAAATGGAAATCATCATCTAAGTTTAGCAAGTTAATCTTAAACATGTTCTTTCAAAAAAAAACACACAAATATTAGCATTTTGGATTGGAAGATGTAACAAAGATTCAAAAAAAAAAAAAAAATTAAAATCTTGCTTCAGGATGTAATAAAGTTAAATGAGACCTGTAATAAGTAGCAACAGATGATGAAGTATATTGAGTTTAAAATGTTCTTAATAAATTATTTTTGGATTCTAAAGAATTTAGAAAACCAGAAATTTTTAGAAAAGCTGGATTTTCCATTTTTTTCAAACTATGATTTATCAAAAGCAACTAAATTTTTCTTGAAAAAATAACAAACAATTCAAAACACGATATTCAAAAGTTTATCAGAACTAAATCCCATAGAAACACTGAAAACGTTTATTGACAGCAATTGATTGCAGAAGTTGACTAAATATAATTATTTCCAAAGGTTGCATACCTATCGTCATGCGTTCTATATCTTCCATAGAAATATCTCTATATCTCTACTTAAATATCTGTATATGTAGTAAATTTAATCAATCTAAGAATTTCTCATATCTTCCATGCCAGGACAAATCGTAGATCGACTGCTCGGGAATTTATGGGCACTTTGTTTTTCTGAAGCTACCCAAGAATGGCAGCAGGAATTATAAGTGCCCAGTCACACAGTTCCAACAACAAAGAGATACGAAAAAGTTGACAGCTTTCAAAGGCATGAGAGCTCTCATTTCAGTAGCAACAAAAAAAAAAAAAAATACTGCTCTCTTCGTTTCAAAATTATTATTTCTTTATAAATTTTATTTTATTTTAAAATATTTGTCATTTTAAAATTTCAAAAAAATATTTATTATTTTTTTTTCAATTTTATCTTTCTATTAAATATTCACATTAATTGCTTTTATTTCTTTATATCAAAATCAAAAAGGGATATTTTAGTTTTTTTAACTTGTAATTATGGCAATTAAATAAACTTTTTAATATATGTGTACTCTTATAAAACTACTATTAATTTGAAACAGAAGGAGTAATCAGGGGTGAAAAAAATTTAATTAAATTTTACATGCAGCACTGCACGCTTGACTCATGCAAGGGAGCAATTAATATTACTAGTTAATTAAAAACAAAGTACAGATAGCTCGAAATAAAAGAGAGAGTATCAAATGATGAATGAAATACGTATCTCTTGTTTATGTTTCCTTAAAATCAAGTGTTTTATCATTAAGAAGAAGTCAAGAAAGATTTGGTACTTGCCTATTTTGATTTTCTTTCATTTTTTCGCCTTTCAAAATTTTGTTTTCATATTATTACACTATCAAATAGCCTGCATATTATTTGGTTGAAATGCATATAGGCAAATTATGATTACATGACCATGCAACATGAACAAAAAGTCACATGATACTACATTTAAACAGCAAGTGTTGCCAAGTGTTCCTCTACCAACAAAGACTGCATTTTTAACATAGTAATAAAAAAAAAATTAAAATATGGATATAATAAACATGTTATGGACTAGTAAGTGCCACCTAAGCAGTATAAGGGCCAGTTTTTCTTCAGAAACTGTAGATTTTTTTTTTTTTTCCTTTTGTCCTGTTTTCTTATTTGTACCAAGAAGAGAAGCACAGCCAGCTTGTCTTCCTGAAAAAGTGACAACCTATAGTTTCTATTTGTATTAATCTTTAATAGTTACAGGATTAGGACAAAAGCAACAGCTAGCTAGATCAGTTTGCATATATAAAGAAAAAACAGAGGTAAACCCCCAAGACATAGGAGGGAGAAAGACACACGATATCTGACCTCACCTCAAGTTTAGATAATCCTGAAAGCAAGCGCACTATATAATTTATATAATTTCTTCATCACCTATATATCCTGCTGCCCCCCTCCTCGGCAGAATTCTAAACATTTAGGAAAAGAATAAAAGGAAAAGGGCAGTCCCTTGCTCAGGGTTTAATGAATAGAATTTCCTACCAAAATATGAGTTATCAAATTGAGGGAAGAAGGTACTCTCCAGAAGCACCAGATGAAAGATCTGAAGCCTTTGCCTGTCCACAGCTCCCCCAAATCCCAAGGAAGAAGAAGAACATCACCAAGAACAACAGGAGGTTTAATGATGAACAGATCAGGCTACTGGAGTCAATTTTTGAATCAGAGACCAAGCTTGAGCCAAGGAAAAAGTTGCAACTGGCAGGAGAGCTTGGACTTCAACCTCGCCAGGTTGCTATATGGTTCCAGAATAGAAGAGCAAGATGGAAATCAAAGCAGATAGAGCAAGAGTACAAAACATTAAGAGCTAATTATGAAAATTTAGCATCCTGTTTTGAGTCCTTGAAGAATGAGAGAGAGTCTTTGCTCATAGAGGTAACATTCACGAGTTCATAATATCCTTACTACCATATATTGGGTGAAAAATCATTATGATGCTATGATCATTTTCTTATTTTCTTTCCACAGTTGCAGAAGCTAAATGAACTATTGGCTCAACCTTGTGGTAGAAATAGGACTTGCAATGGCTTGGAATGGAGTAACACTGTCATTGATTCAGACAATGGAAACATCAATAGTGATCCTGAAGCACAAGAACTAGACAACAAATCATGCATCTGTACGCAAAACAACATAAGCAGAGACATTGGACACTCTGGGGATGAAGGATATGAACGAATGAACAGTGATGAATACACAGATGGCTCATTAGCATCGCCTGATCAATGGTATAGTTTGGATTCAGATGGCCATTATGACCTGCCATCTAGCAGTGCACAGGGGTTCAATTTCTGGACTTGAAGATTTGGGTGTTTGCTTGGTAACTAGCCTCCTAAGTTGGATAAACCTTTTCACAGTTACAGTCAGAATGAGAAGTCTGAGGTAGTATTGCAGCCAAGTTCATTTGAGGGGTACTTCACACAAACATTTGAAGAAATATTTGGGCAATTTGAGGGGAAGCAAGAATAAGCTTTGTCTCACTTAGTGCATGTGTTTGTTCAAGGCAGTAGCTTGTACACGAGGTAACATGTACCAAATGCATACCGACTGAGAATTCGTGAAATAGTAAAGCAGTCCAAGTAGGTTTTTTTTTTTTTTTCCTCCATTTTTATTGGAAAGTCTAGATAGTTTATTACTATATTATCAATGAATCTATTTGCAAATCTCTGTCATGGATACATGGTAGAAAGTAAAACCTACAGGCCAACAGCACCAGGCTCTAATAAATTAATCATATTGATTGGAAATTGTCTAATTGACAAGATTTGAATCTTTCCTGCAACTCAATCTCTATAGAATTAAATCTCCACATTCATTAAAATACACTCACAAGCTATGAGCTCCAATTTCTCACCAAACTTAAATGACCACAAACAGACATATTTGCACCATACACATATAGAAATAAAGTAATAATGAAAATTCTACCAGCTACCTATTTCTTTTAGTAGCTAAACTTCAAAGACATAATTTGGCATACTTGAGTTTGACATTCAAGTACAATACATGTATAACCCTTTACAAATGCTGATACAATTTTAGAGACATGAACAGATAAAATTTTCTAATTCACCAATAGGGAAATGAAAATCATTTTGTTAGAAATTAATAATTTTTATAATTTAAAATAAAATTTTTAAACAGTTAATAAAAATAAAAAGTTGTTGCCTAAGTTTTGTAGTCAATTTGAATGGAAAAGTCGAAAAGATGTTTACTTACTCCACTTTCTCAACCCTGAGAAAAAAAAAAAAAAAGTTTTGCATTTGCAATAAGCAAACACACTTACCATTTTCTACAGGTTTTATTTTCATGGAAGAACAAAATTGAGATAGAGATGAAAATTGAAAAAGGAAAATAAAAAGAATTGAATTCTTTAAACATGAAAATTGATAAAACAAAAATCATTCTGAGTTTCCAAACAGAACCCTTTCACTTCCTTCTGGTTCTATAACTACATGACAGAATTTATTCATTACAAGAAATAATTAGATATATAAATCTATAATAGATAAACTAAATGATAGAATTTTAGCAAGAATTTCAGGAATCTAAGCATAGATTTTTTTTTTCTTTAATTAATGATATTGAGAAATAACATGATATAAGATAAAATACACAGTATACCCACTTCACTTCAGTTGGAAAGGGATCTCAAAGATGAATATATGAAAGATTACCATTAAGAGTTTTGTTCTTGAACAATGATGTATTGAATTGGAACGGAATCTCAAAATGTTCGAAAAGAAGGTCACAACATCTCAGCAGCTGAAGCCGGCAAGCAAGCTGACGCTAGCTTCTTCAAGAGCTTATTTACTCTATATATATTAATTGAGAGTATGAGGAGGTGCAAGACAGTTTGGCCGGTGGTCTGAGGCGCCAGATTTAGGCTCGGATCCGGAAGGGCGTGGGTTCAAATCCCACAGCTGTTAATCATTTTTTTCTGTTTTTTCTTAAATTTTGAATTAGAAGAATTTAATTTAATATTTTATTGTTTTTAATTATTTTTACCTATTCTTCAAATAAATTATTATTTCTTATTTTCATTAAAAATTAAATAAATAATAAACTTTTCAATTAAAATAATTGTATATGTACAATAAAATATCATTTAACGAAATAATGAGTTAAAATATTGATATGTTAGGTGGGCAAAAACCAAGCAAACTGAAATTTTGAACCGAATCAAACTAAAATACATAATTTGGATTGGTTTATTTAGTAAAACGGTTCAGTTTTGGTGGAGAAAAAGGAAAAGTTCGGTGTTCAATTCGATTCGTGAATTTAAGCACCAAACCAACCGAACTCTAATAACCCTAATTTAGGCTTTACAAAAACTACATCGTTTAGCATCCCTATATATTTATCCTTAAGCACCCACGTTGCCTTACCCTACCCATTTCACACTTTGCCGCTTCTTTAGAATTTTCTAATGTTCATATCAGAATTCTCTCAAATCTCAACCTCTTCTCCTCTCTCATCTCTCTTGTCTCTCACATCACATATCACACATTCTTCCTCTCTTTCACGATTTCACCTCTTCTCTAAGGCAAAGCCTAACCCTTACCCATTTCCATATCCTCTGTTCTTCACCTCTTTCACTGGTAACTCTCAGCTTTCTAAGATTTTTCTCAGTCAAGTATGGTGGAAGCTTTATCCTAATATCCTAGACCTAGACCGACAGATCCATCCAAACGAATCTCCCTTAGTCACTTCTAAACCTTAACCCTAATATTCTTGAACCTTGATTTAAGTAAACCGTGAGATTTAACCATGTATTTAGTGGAAGCCCCTTTCTGTTTGAATCACTTTACAGTCTCTGTTTAAGGAGAAAATGAGTTTCTTTTGAAAAAAAAAAGTTTTTTTTTTAGTTTTAGTTGTTATTTTTAATGATTTTGTAACCTGATCCAATATGTTCTGGGTTTGCATGTAAGGAAAAAAAATCATCTTTATATCTCTGAGTTTGAGACTCGTATATGGTGGAAGCCTTTCTCTGAAATTTGTTTTGAGTCTCTTCTTTCTGAAGGTAAATCTTTCAACTTTTTTTGAAAATAATTTTAAGTATTTTTCTACTATTTTAGTTCATTTTCTAACAGTTTTCTTATTTTATATCTTTGCTATAAAGATCTGGTTCTCTAGAACCTAGATCTATAAATTTCCAAAGAAACAAAACTTTTGAAAGAGGTATATAATTTATCTAGTTTATTTTTTTAATTTTTGTGATTTATTTTGAGTATATGATTCTCTATTTTATTTTTTAAGAATCATTTTTGAGTTTATAAAAATATTTTGGATATGAAAATATTTTTATCTTTATTTTTAATTTTTATATTGAAATTTATTTTAGCAACAGTTTTTAATATGTGCTAATATTATTTTAAAAATATATTTTATTTTAATAAAATTAATTTTTATTATTCTATATTTATTTATTCTTTACTAACAAATTAATTTTTTAATTCAGTTTCAGGGTTAAGGTTAAGTGATTGCTTTTGGTTGTGGCACTGTGCTCTGTTGCTTGTTTTAAGGTAATCTAAATTTGATTACCTTAATCCTTTTATTTTTGTTATTTTTAAACCATTTTTAATTATTTATAATCTAGTTAATCATAGTCTCTTACAGATGTCCAATGAAGAAGACAATGGGATTGGGTCCATTGGCAGCAATGCTAATATATCTAGTCCTCCTCCTAGTGGTGGAAGCCCTTCAAATATGGTGGAAGCAAACCAAAAAGCAACAGGTTCTACACCACCACATTCAAGTAAAAAAAGAAAAAAAATAGAGATCAGATCTCCTGTCTAAGATGATTTTAGTAAAAGTTTTGATAGTGATGGTAAGTTGGTAAGTGCCACTTGTAATTACTGTCCTAAGACATATGCTTGTGATACCAAAACCAATTGCACATCTAGTTTGAGAAATCACATGCTAAAATGTTTGAAAAATCCTGCTAGTAAAGATGTTAGACAGAAACTGTTGTCCCTACAATTTGCTGATAATGTGAATTTGATTGAAGGCAGTGGGGGGAGGGGGGGGGGGGTGGGTGGGGGTAGGGTGGTGTGTTGAGACAGTAGGTACTTTAGGCACTTAGCAGTTTTCTTAGGATCTAGTTACCTTGGCTGATACAGAACCTCCAAGAATAAGCTTGAGAACCCCTTTATGTATTTGAACCCCCAAAGCATTAACTTGAAAACCCCAATACTCAATTCAGCAACAACAGATAAGATGATCAAAGAATTGGAATAAGGAAAACTTGTTTCTGAATTCCAATTTTGAAACACTCCACAAGAAGATGATCAATCTACTTGAATGTTCCTAAAGCATGTATTCTACACAAGAACACAAAGATAAAAGCAAACAGCCTTTAGGTTTAATAATTCAATCATATTCTGTCCAAAAAAACACACAGCCAAGGCTTTTTAATAGCCTTTACAAAGAAACCCTAATGAGCAAGTTCCCATTAATGACAAGAGTTGACAAATGAAACTCTAAGATTAAGAACTAATATGATTTTATTAAAACTAATTAAAACCAGCCCATACCTAATATGGCCCATTACAAACTTAATTAAACCCATTAGTAACTTGGACTTGAATTAAGTTGTAAGGAACTTGGGCTGTACATGCTCCAAAGCTTTGGTGTCCTTGCAATCCCTCACTAGCCAAATTCACTAAGCCTTGTAGATGATGGATTAAGGCTTGTTGAAGCTTCTTAGAATAAGATCTTGTTATAGGTCCTTGAGGTATACTGATTGGACTAGAAACCTCTTAAACTTTATCCTGGCCTTCTTGATCTCTCTCATCTTCATGATGTTGAATCCGCTCCACTTGGTGTGTAGGCTGATCCATAATATTGGCAATTTTCTCAGGATGCAGTTAGGGATGCTGTTGCTTATATGATCATTATAGATGAGCTCCCCATTAGCTTTGTAGATGGGGAGGGATTTAAATTTCCTATGAACACAGCATGTCCAATGTTTAAAATCCCTTCTACAAGGACAATAACTATAGATTGTTTTAATAAGTTTTTATATGAAAGATCAAATTTAAAAGTTTTTATGAAATCTCATTGTCAAATTGTTAGTTTAACTACTAACATATGGACTAGTATTCAAAAGATAAACTACATGTGTCTTACTACCCACTTCATTGATGATGAGTGAAAACTGCATAAGAAAATCCTTTCTTTTATTCTTGTGTCTAGCCACAGAGGTGAATATGTTGGTAAGGCCATTGAAACTTGCTTGCTTGATTGGGGCCTTATCAACATTTTCACTATTATTGTTGACAATGCAAGTTCAAATGATATTGTTGTGGCTTTTTTTAAGAAAAGATTAGTTAATTGGGGTGGAAGTGTAGCTAATTGTAAGTATTTACACATGAGATGTATAGCTCATATATTGAACTTGGTTATCAATAATGGTTTAAAAGAAGTTAATGAATCTGTTAAAAAAGTTAGGGATTGCATAAGTAAATTAGGAACTCACCTGCAAGGTTGAGAAAATTCAAAGAAATCTCAACCTTACTTGATATTCCTTGTAAATCGGCTCTTTGTCTTAATGTTCCAACTAGGTGGAACTCCACACACCTTATGCTCAAAACTGCTTGTGACTATGACAAATCTTTTGAAAGATATGAGGAACAAGATTCCTCTATGAGTTCTGATTTATGGTCTACAAATATTCCTAATCTTATTGATTGGGCAACATGTAGAAAAATGTCACAATGTCTAGAGCATTTTTATAACATGACTTTAAAAGTATCAGGTTTATTGTATGTGACATGCAACACACACTTCTCTAAAATATCTGAACTTCATTTCTTGTTGAAACAACTTTTATCTAGTGAGGATTTAGAGTTGTCTATTCTAGGGCAGAATATGAAAAGCAAATATGAAAAATATTGGGGGGATCTATAAAAAATGAACAAGTTGATTTTCTTTGCTAGTGTTTTAAACCCTAGGGGAAAAATATGAACTTCTTGACTATTCATTCAATCAAATGTATGGGTCTATTTTAGGTGAAAGATTGTCTTGACCTCAATGCTCTATTTAATGAATATGAACAAATGTATAACCGTAGGAATCCCTCTCAATCAGATTCACAGAGTTCACAATTATCTCAAACCTCCCAATCCATATCTGATTCTTCTTCTGCCATTTCCAAAACCTCTTCACTCAAGTCCAAATTTAAACAACATAGGTTGTAAATGGGACTAGGTGGGGCCAAACAAAATGAGCTACAAGTCTACCTTAGTGAGGTAGTACTTGAGGAAGAACACCTTAACATTTTTTAAAATGGTGGAAGATGAACTCTGAAAGGTTCCTTGTGCTTTCTAAATTAGCTAGGGATGTATTTGCTGTCTCTATTAGTATTGTGGCTTCAGAGAGTGCATTTAGCACAGGAGGTAGGGTTTTGGATTCATTTAGGTGTTCTTTAATTTCTAAAATAGTTGAAGCTTTAATATGCTGTCAAGATTGGTTAAAGAAGTTAAAAGAGCCAAAATTTATTGAGGAATCACTTAATGAGCTGGAAAATCTGAAATAGGTGCAAATTTGTTTTTTATTACATTGTTTTAGTTTTTTAATTAATTATTTCTATTTTGTACATATTAAATGATATGATGTTATTATAGAATTGCCAAATGTGGGACTTGGCCATTCTGTTGCTGGCTCCTAAATAACGTGGTTTCTGTAAAGTCTGTTATGCTTCTTCCTTTTCCTTGTGTAATTTGATTGTATTATTTTGGAGGTAATCACTCGCTAATTTGATTGATTCTTTCACTATGCAGATTTGATGATTTATTTTTTTGGACACATACCCCTAATTTTTGTGTATATCAAGGTTTTATTTTTTTTTGGGCAGCTGCTTGCTACTATTTTTGCATTGGCAGTAATGTTCTCTAACCTTTTTTAATTATGTATATATTTATGAAATGTTGTTATTTCTTGCTACTATTTTGTGTGTTGATTGTTTCTGCTCTTGGTGAAATTGGAGGCATAGCTTTTGCAACCTTTCACCTATGGTTAGTTTGGTATTAGCATTTAACAGTGGCATTATTGGTAAGTTTTGCTGTGTTGTTCTGTTTTGCTTTATTGGCTGGCTAGCTATGATGTGATTTAAACTGCTTTGACTGTTTTACTAACTTTAGAGGCAAACCTTTCTTGTTTGCAACCAATTAGTAACTAAATATCCTATTTGATATGAACAATTGATGATCACTGAGCCATTTATTTTTTGTATATCTATGTATTTAATTGGGCAATGATGATGCTTCCACCCTTATTGAAATTGAATGAATACTTGTGTTGGTTGTACTAACATGGCAAAAAATATCAAATGGTTCGCAGTTTAACGATGCAGCCAGTTAAATTTGACCGTATTCTATATGAATAAAAAAGTAAATTCTAAGCCCACGTGTGTTTCCATTTTTCCTTTGTTTGATTTGTTGCTTCACATACTAACTTCATTGTATGTATGTATCTATTTTGCAGGAATGTTGATAGATTTAATTACTAATAATTCTTGAATCTTGATACACAGTATACTTTTGTTTTTGCAAGGGGTGGGGTTTGGATTTGTAATATGTAAATTTAAGGGGGTAGGGCTTTGATTTCTAATTTGTAAACTAACTTTAGAACAATTTTATTGTTTTATGTAAAAAAAGCTGATACATAGTATATTTATTATTTATGATGTTTTATTTCAATTTTAAATTTTCATTTATATTTATTTTGTAATAAACTTAACATTAAGAAACACAATAAATTAAGAATTCTTTAAGTTACAAAATAAATTAAGAATTCTTTAAGTTACAAACTAATAAACAAAACCTTGTAAAAAATGGCCCAAAATTGAATGCTTAAAACGAAGTTAAAAACCGAAATCAAACCAAACCGATCGATAATTATAGTAAAAAAAATGGTTATTTAGATAATTTGGTTCAATTTGGTTATAAATATAATTATAACTTGGTCGGTCGGTTTTGTCTATTTTCTGATCGAACCAAATTGACCGACCAAGGCCCACCCCTAGATATGATCTTAGGTGAGTCACTTTGCACATCAAGTATTGAAAATTGTCATCTAAGATTTGTGAGTTGTTCAAGATTTAAGTACAGCTTCTAAGAGGAAGAAAAACTTAGAATCAACTTTAAAAAGGATATAGCATTAGCAAATGTGATTTAAGTTTAAGATGGGGCTATTTGAATTGCAAATCAATATTTAAAGCTTTATTGAAGGCTGAAATCAGTGTATTAAAAACTTGATCGGTGATGAACCGGTCAAGTCATTGGTTTGCGGTTTAACCAGTTTGACTGGTTAAATAAAATCTTCTCATTTCTCTTTTTTTTTTTTTTAATTTTTTGATTGATTCCCATTAATGAAACTTTAACTGGTTAAAACCGGTCAAAAATCTATCAAAAAATGATTAAACTAGAAATTTAATTTTTTAATTAAATCAAATTAGACTAGCCAACTCTTCTCGGTTTAACCGATCGAACCGACTAGTCCAATCCTATTTTTAAAACACTAGCCGAAATATTTTCCTACTTGTTTGAGCCTATTCTATCTTTTATATCAACTTGTTTTTGGGCCAAAATTTATATTTTAAAGCCCATATTCGTTTCTTTCCAATTTATATTTTTTTTGCATAATTAGATCATAAACTTTTTTATCATTGTGTTAAATCAAATTAAAAAATATTAAATTCTAGCATTCTAGTTTTTGTTTTTTGCTTAAACTTATTCTATACATTTTCATTTCTTTTTGTTCTTTTTCGTTTTGTGTTTTCTTACTTAGGTGATATTTGGTTCATAAAATAATCAATGAACAGAATAGCTATTCCATATGGAATAGTTATTCTAACATTTAATTCAAATTTTAGATAAGAATATTAATTCCATAAAATAGCAATTTCACAATTTTCATACAATACATATTCTACAAAAAATTAAAGAATTAGTATTCTTTAGGCTATGGAATAAAGTATTTCTATTTTTACTCTTAAAAAATATTAGCAAGCTCAAATTCACTACTATTGCTTTATTTTTATTTTTTTTATTTTCATTTTTATTTTTTAATTTTAAGTCAAATAAAAATTTTATTTATTATGCATTTAAATTATTTCTTAAATAAAATTTGGTAAAATTATATTTAATTTATTATTCATAGTGAAATTAATTTATAAGAATATTATGATAATTTATGTGAATAAAATAATTATTTTGTATTATGAACCAAATTATAGAATTAGAATAATTATTCTATTCCTGTCATATTTTATTCCTCAAGAATAGTTATTCTATTTTTTATACATTTATTTCGCGAACTAAACATAATCTTAATTCAGTCATAATTTACCTTGTTTTTATGCTTATTAAATTTGAAATTCCAAAAAAAAAAAAATTGAATTTGTTTGCTTCAATTTATTCTTGCTTGATTTTGCTATCTTTTATATTAGTTTGCTTTAATTTATTTTTGGCCAAACTTTATATTTAGAAGCCCATATTCGTTTCTTTCCACTTTATATTTTTTTGCTTAATTAGATCATAAACTATCTTATTATTGTGTTAAATCAAATTCAGCAATATTAAATTCTAGCATTCTAGTTTTCGTTTTTTGCTTATTCTGTTTGTTTCCGTACATTTTCATTTCTTTTTGTTCTTTTTTTTGTTTTGTGTTAAGATTCAGTCATAATTTACCTTATTTTTTTGCTTATTAAATTCGAAATTCAAAAAAGAAAATTGAATTTGTTTGCTTCAATTTATTCTTGTTGGATTTCGTACCTTTTCATTTGTGTTCGTTTAGTCTTAAAATTATTAAATCTTCATCAAATATATTTCATTATTTTAAGTTTTTTTTTTTTAACTTAATATATATTTTATTTACATTTTACATGACAATAAGTGGCAGACTCAAAAATTTAAGTGAAGGGAGCAAAACTTTATTTCATCAATAAATAATACATAATAAATAATATTAAATATTTTAAACATTAATTCACTATAATAAATAATGTATAATGTAATTGTATATTTAATCGAAAAATATTCATAAAAATAAAAAGAATTCATGATGTTAGAAACTAAATATAAAAAGAAGAAGAAACTAAAGGTAAAAAATATAAAAATTATTGAGTTAGAGGGAAAAGATAGAAAAAACTTCTAGGATAAAAAATGCAAAGAAGATTAGATCAAGGGTAAGAATACAAAAAAATTGTGAAATTGGAGGATAATAGATGTAGAAATTAAATTAGGGGTTAAATAAAAAAAATTGGGGGCAAATACGAAATGGAAAAAAAAATTACAAGTGAAATATAAAAAAAAAATAAAAAATTGGGTTAGGAGGTCCGCTAAATGTGTCATTGTTAGCAGTATTTTAAGCTCTTTTTTTTTTTTTTTTTTTTTCCAGATATAAAGCAATTAAATTAGGGCGCATTGGGTATCGCTTTAGTTTTGCGTTTTTTATAGTTTTTTAGAAAAAAGAAACGCGTTTTGTAAGGATAATTGATTTTCATTTTTTTTTCCTTTTCACATAATAATTGTTGCCATTACGTCAAGAAGAGAGTTGAATTAGTAAGTAATTAAAAATTTAATAAGAAGAGATAAGTGTAGAGAGATAGCATGCACAATTTTATAGTGATTCGGATATTAATTAACCCTACATTCACTCTCCAATTTCAATTGGGTATTTCACTGAGACTATACAAATACAATGGAGTTTTCAACCTCACTCATAACTTAAAAAATATTTTGAGGCTTACACCCAACCATACAAGTGTTTTTTCCAAAAAGCTCACACTTTATCTATATAGGAGTTTTACTAAGGCACACTCACAATGATGTAACCCCTAAGCAACCTGCTTTGAGGAACAATATGCTTGGAAGCGACATCTAGAAAAACCAAATCATATTCAAACTAGAAACCTTGACATAAAAATAACTTGTGATTATGCACCTTAGTATAAATTATTTTGAGTTGAATGCCACAAAGGTTAGAATCTTTGGTAAGTTCAAATGCTACAAAAGAGAAATCTTTTGATGAATTCAACAATTCAAATAAAAATTAAACTTGAGAGAAAACTCAAATGAATTTTATTAATAAAATAACTCTAACTAAATTACAAAAAAAGCTTGAGTATTTATAGGCTCAAGTCTATTCTAGAATTCTAAATTAAGTTAGGAATTTTTCTTCATCAAGAAATTTAATTGAAATCTTGCCTAGATAAGAAAAAAACTTATAAAATAAAAAATAATCTAAAATTCAGATTGGCCCGTAGGCTAATGCAAAAGTGCCTAAAACTAACTAAAATATGAAAATAAATTATTAAAAATAGGTCTTGGATTTATTATATGATATAGGCAGTCCAATAACATAGAAACCAATTTAATTAAATTAAATTTGGGCATGATGAAAATGAAATAAAAATAAATAGACTTCTTAAATTGTATCATTTCCCCTTTGTTAGAGAAAACTCAATCTCGAGTTTTGAAGTGATGAAGCAGGAGAATCAACAATAAGCAAACCTTCCATCTTTCCTTATTAGTGGTGTGGAACAAATGAGTGCTTGAAAGATAAGAAATTTGGTTAGAGAAACAACAAAGAACTTACTAGGAATCAAATAATCCATGTTAGGTGTAATGTCCTGCATTATGTATAAAATTTTTCACTGCGACTGTGTAATTTTTAATGGTACGAACTCCAAACGACTTGATTTGAGACCCAATATCTTTATGCTTAGAAGCAACTCCCTTAGAAAGCCAAATCAAGTTTGCAGGGAAAAACCTCAACTCAATGATGAACCTGTGTCAAGGAACCTTGGTATGTTGTGAACAAGCAAAGTAATTCGCTTTGAAAGTTTGAGTTGATTCTAAATCCTAGAACTAGATTTGAGAAAACTCTCACAAACTTAAAGCTTAAAATTTGTGGAACAATCAACTTAACCTCTTAATTGAATGAATAGCTAAGTATTTATTGTCACATCCCACTCTAGGGATGGACGGTCCTAGAGATTGGGTAAGCCTAAAGCCACCTAAATCCGTAGAACCCCGGATTGTTATATTAAACAATTAGCATCCACAAAAATACAATAAACCTTCTGATATTCATTAATATTCATTTAATTTACATATAATTTATACATTTAATATTTATTACAATTCCCAGTCTAAACTATACTAAACCACCAGGTACTATGGAGTTTCTAATATTTACAACCATGAAAATAAATATGAATATTACATGATAGGTTTCACGCAGGAGGGAAAAGTTTTACTGGAACCACTGGTCTACTCACCACCTGAAAATTTTTAAACCATTAAAAATGATGAGATAAAATCCCAGTGAATAATATATGCATACATACATATACATATAAAAAAAAATAAAAGAGCAAAGATAAGCAACAGTTTAAATAAAGGCATGAAAGTAAAGATGACAATCATATTGGCTCTTAAATGACAGATTTTACTTAATCACACATTTATAATAAGCAGAGGCTACTATCTTGGTAGCATGCTTTACCCACATATAGTTGATCAGACTATATGGCTAGGGGCTTAACCCTCCCTAGCTTAGGTTTATAATTCATTGTGCACAAAGTCTGATGCAAAATTTATGCTACTCCATCAGATGAGTAGCTCTATCATTTGATATCCAATCAAATCACAGGGTTTACTCAATAATTAAATTCAAAGAAAGGGGATTAAACAACATAAGTTCATTTAAAGAATCAAAGTCATTCGAACATGTCACAAGGTGCTACAAAGTCGAACAAGGTAATTACAAAGAAGCAAAATAGGTTTCAAAGGTTTGCCATGAACAATTAGAAATTCAATGTAAGCAATAAGGTATTCCAAAGCAAGAAGGAATCAATGAAAAGGAAGCAATTCAGATTCAAAAGGATCATCAAGGAGCATTTCACAAGCAAATTATCATATAAGGGTATAAGTTCATTTTGGTATAAACATATATATACATATGCATATATTACTCACCAATGAAAGATGGAACCCGAAGCTTTATTCCTTAATCCTCAACCTCCTTTTCTTGATCCTTGGAAGCTAAAGAAGCAAAATACATTGTTTTAATACTAAACATTATTGAGAATACTTAAACTAATAGCATAAAATGCATGATTTATATTTATTTTTCTGTTTTGAGCATTTAATTTGTTTTCTTTAATTCTTTAGTTTAATTTAACTACATTTATGTTTATTAGCAATTTAGGCATACCTAACCTATTTATTACTTTAGGGATGATATATTATGGAATTTACATATTAGGTATTTTCTTGGCAATTTTGTAGCAAGCATTGGTTGGCATTTGTTCATGGATTTTCTTTCGGACATTTTATGAAACACTTGGTGGGCATGACTTTGGTTGCATTCTGGAAGAGTTGTGGGGCAAATTGGAAGAAGCCCAAATTGCCCTACATAAATTCACATTGCCAACCATATATTCCACAACTCATTTGGAATTTAAAGGCCAAGTAAAGGGTTTATTTCAGCATGGAAAATCATGAAAAAAAGTCAAGCATAAACAAAGGCAATTCTGCCTCCTATGGTTCAGCCAAGCATGATTTCTTCAAGGGAGTTTCTATAATTCAAACTAAGGTTATTTCCATGTTATTTGATACTAAACTAACACATTTAAGCAATAGAATTGGAAAAAAACAGCCTTGAAGTGGGACTTTGAACATATGGACAGAATTGATGATTTTAAGTAACCTATGTATTTTTCTTCAAATTCAATGATTCCAATTACTAGAATCCATTCCTTAAGCATCAGATTTAACTATTCTTAAGTCTTTTTAGGTGAATTCAAAGTTTTAACAACAATTTGATTTAAGTTGCATTTGAAGAGTTATGAAGTTTCCATGCCAAATACACTAATCTATCATATAATTCTCGTACTAAATCATCTTTTCCACTCACTAACATCTATTTTTATGGATTAAAATCAAGAAAAGTGGACTAACCTTGCTTTTCTTAAAATGGCAGGTTTCTTCCAATCTCCACTTCTTTAATTTCTTGCTTAATTCTTGGAGGGAAGTAATTTGGATGATGAAAAGAGATTATTTGCTATAGGTTTGTAATGATTTTTCTAAAGAAAATTGAACGAAAAAAATGGAGAAGAGGGGCTAGAGAGGTTCGGCCAAGAGGAGAAGGAAGAAGAGAAAAATCTGATTTTTGTATAGAAAATTCTGGAGCAATCTGTTATATGGGCGGGTTTTTAGCCAAATTATAGTTTAGTAGAATTTTTAAGTTATGCAATTTGGTCCTTACAAATTTACAGTCTGGTCCTTTTCCATACATTTTTAAATATTAATATTAAACTTAATTAAGCTTTAATTAATGTATTTATTCACTTTTAGATTATTATTCAAAAATTATAAATTTCACTAAATGAATTTCAGAAAATATGGTACTTTAAGTACGTTTACAATTTGGTATATATATGGTTTCACTATGGTTTCATTTAACCTCTTTGGTTTTACTTAGGTTTCTTATACTTTTCATATATTCAAATGCTATGCAAAAATTTTATGCAAATCCTTAATATCAACTTTGAATTAAAATTCTAAAATTCACTACCTAACTAAAGCTAATTTCTAGGATGTTACATTTATAGTGTTACAAAAACCCTAAATTAGAATAAGCTAAAAACTAGGAAATCTTCCAATATAAGGATTGAAAATTCTTAATTAAAAATAACTCCTAAACTACTTGTTATACAAGAAAACTAATTCTTAACAAGAAAACAAGCTAATCTAACTTTTTGGGTTTAAACCTAATATAAATAGGCCCGAAACTCGCTAATTACATATCCAAACATGATTTAATTGAACATGGGCTTATATTATATTGATAGGGGCCCAAAAAATCAAAAACTTTGTATTTATTAAATTTAGAAAATAGAAAACATAATCAGTTCGGCCCATTATGTAACTATGTTACAACTTGCCTTGGATTCATTGCACCCGCGACACTCGTCACACTAGCAACAAAAAGGTGCTATTCTTGATACAAACCCCAAGTATATTAAATTTGAGACCCAATATCTTTACGCTCAGAAGCAACTCCTTGGAAAGCTAAATCAGGTTTTTCCCAAGTCCGCGACCCAAATCCAACCTGTGATAGAGCACCTTGGAATATGATTCTTTAGATGATGATCTCTACAACACAATACCAACTTGTGAAAGAGAACCTTGGAATAAATATGAACAAAGTAATTAGCTTTGATTATATGAACCTGATTCAAGTAAGAATCAAAAACAAAAGAAAACTCTCTTAAGAATAAACTAAATTTTTATTGATCAAAACTTAACTCAATTTTACATGAGTGGTTTGAGTTCAAATGGAGGTTCAACTCTTAAATTAGAATCAACTAAGGACTAAGAAATCTTCCTATACAAGAATTGAAGATTCCTAATTAGAAATGAATAATAACTAAGTTAGAACTAAATTCTAAAACAAGTTAGAAATCCTTCCTATACAAGAGAAGTTATTTCCTAACTAGAAACTGAAATCTAATTAATTAAACTATAAAATTCGGATGGGCCTTTAACCTAACATAAAATAGGCTCAAAACTAATTAGAACACAAACATAAAGTAGTTTAAACAACTCTTGGGCTGTATACATAACATAGGCAACCAAACACTAAAACATGATAAATTATATTTGAAAAGCCTGAATATGGAGGGTCCAATTTGAATGAATAATGGCAGCCTTATAAGCACTTGAATAGATTAGGCCTAAGCAAATTGGAATGTAATTTGGCCTCTTCATCTTAATAGTGGGCTTAAATAGATTGATTAAGCTTTGGCTTGAATAGATTGATTAAGCCCTTAAAGCTTCCTTAAATATGATGAGAATCATGATGCCTTGCAAGAAGATCTTTGATGTATGCATGATAAAGATTTCAAAAAGATTTTTCAAGGCCATCCTTTTCATCAAGCTAGCATGGAAAGAGAATTAGTAGAGCTTCAATTCATGTTCAATAGCTCTTTTAAGAGGAGTCCAAAGAAATATGAAGCTTTCTACAATGTTATCAAGAAGACTAGCATAATGAGCATCACTTTTGGAAAGCATTGCATTCAAAAAAGCTTCATTATAGATGAATTGCATAAAAAGTGTTGGAAAAAGGCAAAACATGGAAGTTTAAGTTTCATACATGATCCATAAGAGAGAAATTGAAAAGGAGCATAATGCAACATGACCTAAAACATAGGCATGTCTGTGGGGGTGTTGGCCACTGTGACATTCATCTAAATTTCAAATTTAATTATTTTATTTTATTTTTTGATATTTTTGGGCCCCTATCAATATGATATAAGCCCATATTCAATTAAATTAAGTTTGGATATGTAATTAGTGAGTTTTAGGCCTATTTATATTAGGTTTAAAGCCCAAAACGAGTTTAGATTTATTTCTTGTTTAGAAATCAATTTAGGAATCAATTTCTAACTAGAAAACTTCAATCCTTGTTTAGGAAGATTTCCTAGTCCATGTTTACTTCTAATTTAGGGTTGAGTTTCTATATAAACTCAACCATACATGTAAAAGGGGGAGAAATTTTGATCAATAAAATTCAGTTTTATTAAGAGTGCTATCTTTTATTTTTTATTCTTGCTTGAATCAAGTTCATACAATCAAAGCTAATTACTTTGTGTGTAGTTATTCTAAGATTCTCTTTTACGAGTTGGTATTGTGTCGTAGAGATCATCATCCAAAGGTGATCATATTCCAAGGTGTTCTATCACGAGTTGGATTTGGGTCACAGACTTGGGAAACACTTGGTTTAGCTTTTCAAGGGGTTGCTTCTGAGCGTAAAGATATTGGATCTCAAGTTTAATGTACTTAGGATTTGTATCATTTTGGTATCAGAGCTTAAGCTCTAAATTAGATTATATCTTTCTGTTTTGTTTGTGTTTTCTATTTTTGTTAGTTTTTCTTGTTTTCGTCTATTTTCATTTTCATTAAATTTCTTTGTTTTTATTTTGTTAATTCTGTTTTCTTGTATTTTAGGTCTAAAATTTGAAAAAAAAAAATCCAAAATTGTTTACCCTTTTCTTTTGTTCATTTGTCTCTTTGTTTTCTATTCTTTCATATTTTTGTTCTTTGTTTTATTGGAAGGTCAAATTCAGCTATACTTACTTGGAAACCAATTCGAATTCAAGAAAAAGGAAGTGGAGGAATTTGTCCATCTCAAGTTTGAAATTTGCTTTGGCTTCTTGTGTTTAATGTTTGATTTTTTGTTAATTTTCCTTTTGCATTGTTGCTGTAATTATTAAAAAAAAAAAAAAAGAAAGAAAGAAATCTTTCAAGGAAAGAAAAGAAGAAAAGAAAAGAAATGAGTCTTGGCAAATTTGAATTATATAGGAACATATGTTTTAAAATTCTAGAGTGGAAAGGAAAAAGAAAATTGCTGAAATTCCAATCAAATCAAGGAGAATAAAAAAGGATTTCAATTTTCAATAAGGAGTTGACCAAGTCAAGCATCCCTCCCTATCAAGGTAGGAGTTAGTTTCCTAAGTCTTATCAATTTTTTGTTTGACTTTCCTACTTCCATTCTAAGTTATCTTCTTTTATTTGTGTCCAATTAGGTATCCTTACACAATTAGGATTCCTATATTATTTTCCTAGTTCTATTAGAATTTTAATTTTTGTTTTTCAACTTCAATTAGGATTTCTAATTTTACTTTTCTAAGTCAAATTCTAATTCGTGTTTTCTAGTTCAATTAGGATTTTTGTTTTCCTAGTGTCATTAGGATTTCTTGTTTCTTGTTTCATTTTGAGTCTTTGAGCTATTAGATTTTATCCACATTGTAATTCAGTAAAAAAATTGTATTAATTTGATTTTTGCAATTAATCTTGGCAAAAGACTTGAGTGGAAAAGTGTGAACTCATAAAGAGAAAAGCCGTAACAAATTAAGTGAAAACATAAGTGATTCAGTGGCAATACTTAAGCGAAACACGTGATTGAGTGAAGTGAGGTTTATGTTGCTTTACTAATATTATTTTCAGGTTGTCACCATGAGTAAAGATTGGGGCTACTACATGGATGTCCTCCTCAATCAATGTCAAGCCATGAATAAAAGATATGGAGACATGATTGATCGAATGGATCGATTTGAAAAAAGAAGTAAAGAAAGAATGAATCAATTAGAAGCATCTATCATAAGGAGGCAGTAACCAAATGCTCAAAATCTTCTACGAAGGAATCAAGAAGTAGAAGGAGAAGAATCTCATAGGAGATGTAATGGCCCTAAATGTCTATCATATGAGGAGACTTTAATGAAAGTTAAGGCTGAACGTAAAAAAAGAGAGAAATCATCTAAGCCACTATTAAAGGAGATAAAGAATAAAGGTACTATAATTGAGGAAATAATTTGTTATCCCGTACAAGTTACTTGTGAATCTGATTGGGTGGATGCCAATGTTAAAGAGATTAACAAAGTGGTGGAAGTTACTCATGAAGATGACTTAAAACCTTTGGAGCTTACAAGTGAAGAGTCCTCATTAAAGGTTGAAGAAGAAATTCTAGCCTATGATCCTCCTCAAGAAGTTGTTTTTGTTGAAATAAAAGAAAAAGAAAAAGAGTGCATAAAGAAAGAGAGTGAAAAGAAAAAGAATGAGTGTGAAAAGAAAGAATTATAAGTGAAAAAGAAAATGAAGAACTTTCAAATGAGAGAAAAGAAATATTAGAAAGTTCAAATAAAAAGATTGAGAGTGAAGAGAGAAAACAAGTGAGCATAGTTGAAAAAGAAAGTGTCAAGGGTGTTTTGTTTTCTAATACTAAAAAGCTTGAATTTTCTTTGTTTAGCTTTGTTTCTCTTTTTTGAGGATTTTAAGGGAGAATTTTCATGGAAGAAAAAAGGTGATAAAAGCAATACATTTCCTACTTGCAACAAGTGCACAAGTAAAGATTCGAGGACGAATCATTTTGAGGAGGGAGGGAATGATGAGAATCAAGATGCTTTGCAAGAAAATCTTTGATGTATGCATGATAAAGATTTCAAAAAGGTTCTTTCAAGAAGCGAGCATGGAAAGAGAATCAATGGAGATTCAATTCATGTTCAATGGCTCTTTCAAGAGGAATCCAAAGAAATACAAAGCTTTCTACAATGTTATCAAGAAGACTTGCATAATGAGCATTACTTTTGGAAAGCATTGCATTCAAGGAAGCTGATGAGAATCCATATACCTTGCAAGAAGCTCACAAATACATGCATGATAAATATTTCAAGAAGGTTCTTCACAGTTGTCATTTCTATCAATATAGTTTACAAAGGCATGCAATACAACCATTGTTCATGATTGATAGATCATTCAAGAAGAAAATAAGGTTATATGAAGTTTCCTATAAACCAATCAAGGATATTTGGATCATGAGCTTTGCATATGAATCCAATTGTATTGAAGGAAGCTTCAAGAGCTTAATCAATCTATTCAAGCCTACTGTCAAGATGAAAAAGCCAAATTACATTCCTATTTGCTTGGGCCTAATCTATTCAAGTATTTACAAGGCTGCCATTCTTCATTCAAATTGGACCCTCCATATTTGGGCTTTTCAAATTCAATTTATCGTGTTTTATTTAGTGTTTGGCTGCCTATGTTATGTATACAGCCAAGAGTTATTTAAACTACTTTATTTTCATATTTTAATTAGTTTTGGGCTTATTTTATGTTAGGTCAAAGGCCCATCCGAATTTTATGGATTAATTAATTAGATTTCAGTTTCTAGTTAGGAAATAGCTTCTCTTGTATATGAAGGATTCCTAATTTATTTTAGCATTCAGTTCTAATTTAGTTTTTATTTAGGTATTAATTTCTAATTAGGAATCTTCAATCCTTATATTAGAAGATTTCCTAGTCCTTAGTTGATTCTAATTTAGGGTTGAGCCTCTATATAAACTCAACAATTCATATAAAATTAAGTTAAGTTTTGATCAATAAAAATTTAGTTTTCTTAAGAGTGTTATCTCTTGGTTTTGATTCTTGCTTGAATCAAATTCATACAATCAAAGCTAATTACTTTGTGCATATTTATTCTAAGGTTCTCTTTCATGAGTTGGTATTATGTCGCAGAGATTATCATTCAAAAGTTGATCATATTCCAAGGTGCTCTATCACAGGTTAGATTTAGGTCATGGATTTGGGGAAAACCTAGTTTAGCTTTCCAAGGAGTTGCTTCCGAGCGTAAAGATAATTGGGTCTCAAGTTTAATATACTTGGGGTTCATATCAGTTTGGCATCAGAGCTTAGGCTCTAAATTAGGTTATATCTTTCCATTTCATTTGTGGTTTCTATTTTTGTTTGTCTTCTTGTTTTTGTTTGTCTTTGTTTTCATTAAATTCCTTCATTTTTGTCTCATTAGTTCTATTTGTTTTTGTTTTAGGTCTGAAAATTCAAAAAAAAAAAAAAAAAAACCGTAGATCATCTACCCAATTCTATTTGTGTCTTTTTGTTTCTTTGTTTTCTATCCTATTCACATCCTTTGTGTTTCATTGAAATTCAAGTATTGGAAGGTCAAATTCAACCATACTTACTTGGAAACCAATTCAAATTCAAGAAGAAGGAAGTGGAGGATTCATCCATCACAAGCTTGAAGACTTTAAATTTGGTTTGGCTTCTTGTATTTGATCTTCAGTTTATTTATTAATTTTCCTTTCAAATTATTGGTGTAATTATTAAAAAAAAAAGAAAAAAAGATCAAAAAAAAAAAAAAAAAGAAGAAGGAAAATTCGTCCAAAAAGGAAAGAAATAAAAAGTGTTGAAATTTGACTTTTTGGTGTATTTATAGAAATTATTTAGTTCCTAGAGTGAAGAGGACAAGGAAAGAAGTTGATTTTCAAGATTATACAAGAAGAATCAACAATTTCAACATTCTACAAGGAGTTTAACCATGTCGAAGCATCCTTCCAAAATAAGATAGGATTGGTTTCCTACTCCTTTTCAAATTTTGGTTTGACTTTTCTAATCCTATTTTCATTTTGATTTCTTGCTAATTTAATTATTTCCTTGTTTGTTTTGGTTTTCTTTTCTATTTCAATCCTTGTTCATTCTCATTAGGTTTCCTAATTCCATCAGGATTCCTATAATTTTTTCCTAGTTCTATTAGGATTTTAACTTTTGTTTTCTAATTTCAATTAGGATTTTTATTTCTATTTTTCTAAGTTAAAATTCTAATTTTGTTTTCCTTGTTCAATTAAGATTCTCATTTTCATAGTATCATTAGGATTTCTTATTTCTTGTTTCTTGTTTCATTTTGTGATACGAACTCCAAGTATATTAAACTTAAGACCTAATTATCTTTATGCTTGGAAGCAACTCTTTGGAAAGCTAAATAAGGTTTTCCCCAAGTCTGCGACCCAAATCCAACTCGTGATAGAGCACCTTGGAATATGATCACCTTTGGATGATGATCTTCGCGACATAATACCAACTCGTGAAAGAAAACCTTGGAATAAATATCCATAAAGTAATTAGTTTTGATTGTATGAACTTGATTCAAGCAAGAATCAAAACCAAGAGATCACACTCTTAAGAAAATTGAATTTTATTGATCAAAACTTAACTTAACTTTACATGAATGATTGAGTTTATATAGAGGCTTAACCCTAAATTAGAATCAGCTAAGGATTAGAAAATCTTCTAAATTAAAATCAACTACGGAATAGGAAATCTTTCTAAACAAAGATTGAAGTTTCCTAGTTAGAAATTGATTCCTAAACAAATAATAAGCTATAACTGAGTTGGGCTACTAAATATGACAAGTTTTAAGGCTCAAAACATCTAGAATTAAAGTAAAATAACGAAAATTTGAAAATAAAATGAATTGCACAACTTTAGTTTTCATTGTGCTTGCAACAGAGAGTTTTCAACCTACTGTCGTCATGGGCGCGTCACCCGTCATAGGTGCAATGTTGCCAATTTTCAACTTTTGTGCACTTTCATCTCATGGCCATGTTTTAAACTTGACTTTTCATGTATTTGATCCCAATCACTTGGAATGTGTTTTTAATCTCTTCATTTTGACATTAGGTTTGAATATGTTGATAAAACCCTTAAAGTTTCCTTGAATATGATTGGATCCATATGCAAGGCTTGTGATCCAAATTTCCTTGATTGGATTGTAGAAAACTTCATACAATCTCATATTTTTTTTTGGATGATTCACCAATCATGAATAACGGTTGGATTGCATGTCTTTGTAGGCTATCTTGGTAGAAATGACAACTTTGAAGAATCTTCTTGTTTTATCTTGCAAATATTTGTAGGATTCTTGCAAGGAAGATTCTTATCATTTTGAGTCTTTGGATTTCATTCACATTGTAATTTAGTAAAATTGTATTGATTTGATTTTTGCAACTAATCTTGGCAAGATATTGAGTGGAAAAAAGGCTAAGTGTGAGTTCATAAAGAGAAAAGCCATAATAAATTGAGTAAAACACAAGTGATTGAGTGGCAATACTTGAGCGAAACATGTAAGGGAGTAAAGTGAGGTAATATTGAAGTAGATATTAAGCAAGAAGTAGATATGTGGATATTGAAGAATGAAGAATGTAATGATGTTTTTCATACAAGTTATTGCATCTAAGATAGAGTATGCCATATGATCATTGATAGATTGAGTGTGGTAAATTTTGCAAGCCTTGAGCTAGTTAAGAAATTAAATTTGACCACTAGAAAGCATCTAAGGCCACACTCATTATATTTGTTGAATAAATATGTTAAGATTAAAGAGCAAGCTTTGGTTTCATTCTCTTTAGAATGGTATAAAAGTGAAGATTGGTGTGATGTTGTACCAATGAACGTGACACATGTTTTGTTTGGAAAGCCATGGATACATATTAGTCAAGCAAAACACATCAAATCTACTAACCACTACAAGGTCCCACTAAAAGACGGTAAGCATACTTCCCTTGCTCCTCTTTCTCAAAAAGAATTGGATGATGATCGAGTGAAGATGCAAAGAAAAAGAGAGGAAGAATTTCAAAGACAAAATGGTGTTTTTGAGCTTGTAGTGACAAAATTGAGTGTGTCAAAAAGGGAGAATGAAGGTGATGAGAGTTTCAAAAAGGAGGAAAGCAATGTGGAAAATGAAACTGTGCAAGTGACTCATGAAGATGACTTAAAACCTTTGGAGCTTACAAGTGAAGAGTCCTGATTAAAGGTTGAAGAAGTTATTAAACATGAAGAAATTCCAATCTATGATCCTCCTCAAGTAGTTGTTGAAAATAAAGCTAAATTTGTTGTAAATAATGAAATAAAAGAAAGAGAGTGCATAAAGAAAGAGAGTGAAAAGAAAAAGAGTGAGTGTCAAAAGAAAGAATTAGTAAGTGGGGAAGAAAATGAATGAGAGAAAAGAAATAATAGAAAGTTCAAATAAAAAGATTTAGAGTGAAGAGAGAAAACAAGTGGGCATAGTTGAAAAAGAAAGTATCAAGGAAGTTTTATTTTCTAACACTAACAAGCTTGAATTTTCTTTGTTTAGTTTTGTTTCTCTTTTTCAGGATTTTAAAGAAGGATTTTCATGGAAGAAAAGAGGTGATAAAAGCAATGCATTTCCTATCAATTACTCAAGTCAAGATTCAAGAAAGAATCATCCTGAGGAGGGAGGGAATGATAAGAATCCATATACCTTGCAAGAAGCTCACAAATATATGTATGATAAAGATTTCAAGAAGGTTCTTCAAAGTTGTCATTTTTATCGAGATTGCTTAAAAAGGGATGAAATACAACCATTATGCATGATTGATGGATCACTCAAGAAGAAAATAAGGTTGTATGAAGTTTCCTATAAACCAATCAAGGATATTTGGATCATGAACTTTGCATGTGGATCCAATTGTATTGAAGGAAGCTTCAAGGGCTTAATCAATATATTCAAGCCCAATGTCAAGATGAAGAAGCCAAATTACATTCCTATTTGCTTGGGCCTAATCTGTTCAAGTGTTTACAAGGCTGCTATTCTTCATTCAAATTGGCTCCTCCATATTTGGGCTTTTCAAATTCAAATTATCGTGTTTTATTTAGTGTTTGGCTGCCTATGTTATGCATACAGCTTAAGAGTTGTTTAAACTACTTTATTTTCATGTTTTAATCAGTTTTGGGCCTATTTTATGTTAGGTCAAAGGCCTATCCGAATTTTATAGTTTAATTAATTAGATTGCAGTTTCTAGTTAGGAAATAGCTTCTCTTGTATAGGAAGGATTCCTAACTTGTTTTAGAATACAGTTCTAACTTAGTTATTATTTAGGAATTAGTTTCTAATTAGGAATCTTCAATCCTTGTATTAGAAGATTTCCTAGTCCTTAGCTAATTCTAATTTAGGGTTGAGCCTCTATATAAACTCAACCATTCATGTAAAATTAAGTTAAGTTTTCATCAATAAAAATTCATTTTTCTTAAGAGTGTTATCTCTTGGTTTTGATTCTTGCTTAAATCAATTTCATACAATCAAAGCTAATTACTTTATGCATATTTATTCTAAGGTTCTCTTTCACGAATTGGTATTGTGTCGCAGAGATCATCATTCAAAAGTTGATCATATTCCAAGGTGCTCTATCACGGGTTGGATTTGGGTTACAGACTTGGGGAGAACCTGATTTAGCTTTCCAAGGAGTTGCTTCCAAGCAAAAAAATAATTGGGTCTCAAGTTTAATATACTTGGGGTTCATATAAGAAGCTTCATCATTGATGAATTGCATAAAAGGGGTTGGAAAAAAGGCAAAACATGGAAGTTTAAGCTTCATACATGATCCATGGGAGAGAAATAAAAAAGGGGCAGAATGCAACATGCCTTAGAACATGGGCATGTCTATGGGCGTGTTGGCTACTGTGACATTCGTCTAAATTTTGAATTTAATTATTTTAATTTAGTTTTTTATATTTTGGGTCCTTGTCAATATAATATAAGCCCATATTTGGTTAAATTAAGTTTGGATATGTAATTAGTGAGTTTTGAGCCTATTTATGTTAGGTTTAAAGCCCAAAATGAGTTTAGATTTATTTATTGTTTAGAAATTAGTTTAGAAATCAATTTTTAACTAAGAAACTTCAATCCTTATTTAGGAAGATTTCCTAGTCCATGTTTACTTCTAATTTAAGGTTGAGCCTCTATTATAAACTCAACCATTCACGTAAAAGGGGGAGAAGTTTTGATCAATAAAATTCAGTTTTATTAAGAGTCTTATCTCTTGTTTTATATTCTTGCTTGAATCAAGTTCATACAATCAAAACTAATTACTTTGTGTGTATTTATTCCAAGGTTCTCTTTTACGAGTTGGTATTATGTCGCAAGATCATCATCCAAAGATGATCATATTCCAAGGTGCTCTATCACGGGTTAGATTTAGATCGCGGACTTGGGGAAAACCTGGTTTAGCTTTCCAAGGAGTTGCTTCCAAGCGTAAAGATATTGGGTCTCAAGTTTAATATACTTTGGGTTCGTATTAGCTTGGTATCAGAGCTTAGGCTCTAAATCAGGTTATATCTTTCCATTTCATTTGTGTTTTTCATTTTCATTTATTTTTCTTGTTTTTGTATATTTTCATTTTTATTAAATTCCTTTGCTTTCACTTTGTTGATTCTGTTTGCTATTGTTTTAGGTCTGAATATCAAAGAAAAAAAATCCAAAATTGTTTACCCTTTTCTTTTGTTTGCTTGTCTCTTTGTTTGTTCTATCTTGTCATATCCTTTGTGTTTCAAGTATTGGAAGGTCAAATTCATCCATACTTACTTGCAAACCAATTTGAATTCAAGAAGGAAGTGGAGGATTTGTCCATCACAAGCTTGAAGACTTCAAAATTTGGTTTGGCTTCTTGTATTTGATCTTCCATTTGTTTGTTGTTGCAATTATAAATAAAAAAAGAGGAAAGAAAGAATCAGCCAAGAAAAGAAAAGAAAAGAAAAAGAAAAGAGTCTTGGCAAATCTGAATTATATAGGAACATATATAGTGTTTGTTTCCAATTCTAGAGTGGAAAGGAAAAAGAAGATTATTGGAATTCCAACCAAATCAAGGAGAATCAAAAGGGATTTCAATTTTCAACAAGGAGTTGACCAAGTCAAGCATTCCTCCACAATAAGCTAGGAGTTAGTTTCCTAATCCTTATCAATTTCTGGTTTGACTTTCCTACTTCCTTTCTAAGTTATCCTCTTTTATTTATGTCCCATTAGGTTTCCTAACACAATTAGGATTCCTATATTGTTTTCCTAATTCTATTAAGATTATAACTTTTGTTTTTCAACTTCAATTAGGATTTCTAATTTTACTTTTCTGAGTTAAATTCTAAGTTCTTATTTCCTAGTCCAATTAGGATTTTCTTTTTCCTAATGTCATTGGGATTTCTTGTTTCTTGTTTCATTTTGAGTCTTTGGATTTTATTCACATTGTAAATTGTATTAATTTGATCTTTGCAACTAATCTTGGCAAGAGATTGAGTGGAAAAAGGCTAAGTGTAAGTACATCTAAAGAAAAGCCATTGATTGAATGTAAAACTAAACACAAGTGAAATTGAGTGTCAAAACTACTTGAGTGAAACACATGAGGGAGTGAAGTGAGGAAACTATTCTCTACTTTACTAACTTTGTTTTGCAGCTTAAAGATGAGTGGAACCCAAGGGAATCAATGTGGGGAACTAGATAAATTCCAAGCCTTGCATGACTTGCTCCAAGCTATGGAGAGAAGGACCAATGATAGATTGGATCAAATGAAGCAAAGAAGCAATGAAAGGATTAAAGACTAGAAGTTTCAATTACAAGGGGATAGCCACCCAATGCTCTTAGCAAGCTAGGCAAATCTAAAGAAGAGTTTAGGATGAAGATGAAGATGAAACCAAGTCTGTTAGTGATAATGAAGAAGAAAAAGAAGTAAGGCCAAGAGCTAGACAAGATAATAACAGTGGTGGAATAAAACTGAAAATTCCAACATTCTATGGAAGAATAGATCCCGAAGCATAGTTGGATTGGGAAAAGAAGATTGAACTAGTGTTTGATTGTCATAACTACACTGAATCCAAGAAGTTAAAGCTTATTATGGCTGTATTTGATGGGTATGCCATTACTTGTTCAGATGATACCAAGCAAAAGAGAAGAAGAAATAGACAAAGACCAATAAAAGAATGGAGAGACTTAAAGGCAATCATGAGAAAAAGATTTGTACCAAGTCACTATTATAGGGAGCTGTATAATCATCTTCAAAGTCTAACTCAAGGGACCAAGAGTGTTGAGGAATACTACAAAGAGATGGAAGTAGCCATGATTCGAGCAAATGTGGAAGAAGATAATGAGGCTACAATGGCAAGATTCCTCAATGGGTTGAACAAGGAGATTGCAAATGTGGTTAAGCTGCAATCATATATGGAGCTTGAAGATTTGCTTCATCTTATTTTGAAGGTTGAGAAGCAATTGATGAAGAAGAGTACCAATTGGTTATCTACCTCCTACAATGCACCATTCAAATCATATTGGATGATGAGAATCCATATACCTTGCAAGAAGCTCACAAATACATACATGATAAAGATTTCAAAAAGGTTCTTCAAGATTGTCATTTCTATCAAGATAACTTACAAAGGCATGCAATACAACCATTGTGCATGATTGATGGATCATTCAAGAAGAAAATAAGGTTGATTAAGTTTCTTGTAAATCAATCAAGGATATTTGTATCATGAGCTTTGCATATGGATCCAATTGTATTCAAGGAAGCTTCAAGGGCTTAATCAATCTATTCAAGCCCAATGTCAAGATGAAGAGGCCAAATTACATTCCAATTTGCTTGGGCCTAATCTATTCAAGTGTTTACAAGGCTACCATTCTTCATTCAAATTGGACCCTTCATATTTGGGTTTTTCAAATTCAATTTATCATGTTTTATTTAGTGTTTGGGCTGCCTATGTTATGTATACAGACCAAGAGTTGTTTAAACTACTTTATTTTCATGTTTTAATTAGTTTTGGGCCTATTTTATGTTAAGTCAAAGGCCCATCCGAATTTTATAGTTTAATTAATTAGATTCCAATTTCTAGTTAGGAAATAGCTTCTCTTGTATAGGAAGGATTTCTAACTTGTTTTAGAATTCAGTTCTAACTTAGTTATTAATTAGGAATAGTTTTCTAATTAGGAATCTTCAATCCTTATATGGGAAGATTTCCTAGTCCTTAGTTGATTCCAATTTAGGGTTGAGCCTCTATATAAACTCAACCATTCATGTAAAATAAGTGAAGTTATGAATAAACAAATTCAATTTTCTTAAGAGTGTGATCTCTTGGTTTTGATTCTTGCTTGAATCAAGTTCATACAATCAAAGCTAATTACTTTGTGCGTGTTTATTCCAAGGTTCTCTTTCACGAGTTAATATTGTGTCGCGGAGATCATCATCCAAAGGTGCTCTATCACGGGTTGGATTTAGGTTGCAGACTTGGGGAAAACTTGATTTAGCTTTCCAAGGAGTTGCTTCCAAGTGTAAAGATAATTGGGTCTCAAGTTTAATATACTTGGGGTTTGTATCAGTTTGGTATCAGAGCTTAGGCTCTAAATCATGTTATATCTTTCCGTTTCATTTGTGTTTTGTATTTTCATTTATTTTCTTGTTTTTGTTTCTTTTCGTTTTTGTTGAATTCCTTCGTTTTCATCTTGTTAATTTTGTTTGTTATTGTTTCAAGTATGAAAATTCAAAAAAAAAAAAAATCGTTTTACCTTCTTTGATTCGTGTCTTATTTCCATTCGTCTCTTTGTTTCCTATCCTATTTGTATTTCTATTCCTTGTTTCATTGGAAGGTCAAAACCATACTTGGGGAACCAATTCAAATTCAAGAAGAAAGAAGGGAGGACTTCATATTTGGTTTGGCTTCTTGTATTTAATCTTCAATTTGTTTGTTAATTTTTCTTGTAATTTGCTGTTGTAATTAAAAAAAAAAGAAAGAAAAAAGAAAGAAATTTGTCAAAAAAAAGAAAAAAAAAGCAAAAAAAGAAGAATTAAAAAAAAAAGAAGGAAAATTCGTCCAAAAAGAAAAGAAGAATCAAAAAGTGTTGAAATCTGACTTTTTGGTGTATTTATAGAAGTTATTTAGTCCTTAAAGTGAAGAGGACAAGAAAAGAGCTGATTTTCAAGATTATACAAGGAGAATCAAAGATTTCAGTATTCTACAAGGAGTTTGACCAAGTCTAAGCATCCTTCCAAAACAAGCTAGGATTGGTTTCCTATTCCTTTTTAAATTTGGTTTGACTTTTCTAATCCTATTTTCATTCTGATTTCTTTCTAATTTAACTATTTCCTTATTCGTTTCAGTTTTCTTTTTATTTCAATCCTTATTTGTATCTCATCAGGTTTCCTACTCCCATTAGGATTCCTATATTGTTTTCCTAGTTCCATTAAGATTTTAACTTTTATTTTCCAATTTCAATTAGGATTTCTATTTTTCTGAGTCAAAATTCTAATTTTGCTTTCCTAGTTCAATTAGGATTCTCGTTTTCCTAGTGTCATTAGGATTTCTTATTTCTTGTTCTTTGTTTCTTGTTTCATTTTTTGAGTCTTTTGATTTTTATTCACATTGTAATTTAGCAAGATTGTATTAATTTGATTTTTGCAACTAATCTTGACAAGAGGCTAAGTGCGAGCTCATAAAGAGCAAAGCCATAACAAATTGAGTGAAACACAAGTGATTGACAATACTTGAGTGAAACATGTGAGGGAGTGAAGTAAGATATTATTTTACTTTACTAACATTCTTTTCAGGTTTTACAATGGAAGTTGATCAAGAATTTTGAAAAGAATTAATGGCTATTATGCAAAAAGTAGGTATGTGGATATTGAAGGATGAAGAATGTAACGATGTTTTTCATACAAGATGTTGCATCCAAGATAGAGTATGCCATATGATCATTGATAGGTTGAGTGTTGTCAACAAGCCTTGAGCTAGTTGAGAAACTAAATTTGCCCACTAGAAAGCACCCAAGGCCACACTCATTGTATTTGTTGAATAAATATGTCAAGATTAAAGAGCAAGCTTTAGTTTCATTCTCTCTAGGAAGGAATAAAAGTGAAGATTAGTGTGATGTTACACCAATGAATGTGACACATGTTTTGTTTGGAAAGCCATGGATACGTTTTAGTCAAGTAAAACACATCAAATCTACTAACTACTACAAAGTTCCACTAAAAGATGGTAAGCATACTACCCTTGCTCCTCTTTCTCAAGAAGAATTGTATGAAGATCGAGTGAAGATACAAAGAGAGGAAGAACTTCAAAGACAAAATGGTGATGTTGAGCTTGTAGTGCCAGAATTGAGTGTGTCAAAAAGGGAGAATGAAGGTGATAAGAGTTTCAAAAAGGAGGAAAGCAATGTGCAAAATGAAGCTGTGGAAGTTAATCATGAAAATGACTTAAAACCTAAGCTTATGAATAAAGAGTCCTTATTAACGGATGAAGAAGTTATTCATGAAGGAATTCCAACATATGATCCTCCTCAAGAAGTTGTTATAAACAAAATTGACTTTGTTGAAAATAGTGAAATAAAAGAAAAAGAGTGCATAAAGAAAGAGAGTGAAAAGAAAAAGAATGAGTGTGAAAAGAAAGAATTAGTAAGTGAGGAAGAAAATGAACTTTCAAATGAGAGAAAAGAAATAATAGAAAGTTCAAATAAAAAGATTGAGAGTGAAGAAAGAAAACAAGTGAGCATAGTTGAAAAGGAAAGTATCAAGGATGTTTTGTTTTCTAACACTAAAAAGCTTGAATTTTCTTTGTTTAGTTTTGTTTCTCTTTTTCAGGATTTTAAAGAAGGATTTTCATGGAAGACAAGAGGTGATAAAAGCAATGCATTTCCTACCAAGTGCTAAAGTCAAGATTCGAGGATGAATCGTCCTGAGGAGGGAGGGAATGATGAGAATCCATATACCTTGTAAGAAGCTCACAAAGACATGCATGATAAAGATTTCAAAAAGGTTCTTCAAGATTGTCATTTCTATCAAGATAACTTACAAAGGCATGCAATACAACCATTGTGCATGATTGATAGATCATTCAAGAAGAAAATAAGGTTGATGAAGTTTCTTGTAAATCAATCAGGGATATTTGGATCATGAGCTTTGCATGTGGATCCAATTGTATTCAAGGAAGCTTCAAGGGCTTAATCAATCTATTCAAGCCCAATGTCAAGATGAAGAGGCCAAATTACATTCCAATTTGCTTGGGCCTAATCTGTTCAAGTGTTTACAAGGCTACCATTCTTCATTCAAATTGGACTCTTCATATTTGGGCTTTTCAAATTTAATTTATCATATTTTATTTAGTGTTTGGGCTGCCTATGTTATGTATACAGACCAAGAGTTGTTTAAACTACTTTATTTTCATGTTTTAATTAGTTTTGGGCCTATTTTATGTTAAGTCAAAGGCCCATCCGAATTTTATAGTTTAATTAATTAGATTTCAATTTCTAGTTAAGAAATAGCTTCTCTTGTATAGGAAGGATTCCTAACTTGTTTTAGAATTCAGTTCTAACTTAGTTATTAATTAGGAATAGTTTTCTAATCAGGAATCTTCAATCCTTGTATAGGAAGATTTCCTAGTCCTTAGTTGATTCCAATTTAGGGTTGAGCCTCTATATAAACTCAACCATTCATGTAAAATAAGTGAAGTTATGATCAGTAAAATTTAGTTTTCTTAAGAGTGTGATCTCTTGGTTTTGATTCTTACTTGAACCAAGTTCATACAATCAAAGCTAATTACTTTTTGTGTATTTATTCCAAGGTTCTCTTTCATGAGTTGGTATTGTGTCACAGAGATCATCATCCAAAGGTGATCATATTCCAAGGTGCTCTATCACGGGTTGGATTTGGGCTGCGGACTTAGGGAAAACTTGATTTAGCTTTCCAAGGAGTTGCTTCCAAGCGTAAAGATAATTGGGTCTCAAGTTTAATATACTTAGGGTTCATATCATTGGAGAAGAGAGGACAAGGCTTTTTCATCCAAGCCTAGAATTGATTCCAAGGAAGCTCTAAAGACACCCATCCTAAATAAGAACAAAGGTAAATCTATGCCTTTTAGTTCAAGTTGATACTATAAATGTCAAGGTGTATGTCACTAGAAGAAGGATTGTCCAAACAAGAGGATAATGTGATGAGAATCAAGATGCCTTGGAAGAATCCTATAAATATTTACAAATTAAAGATTTCAAAAAGGTTCTTCAAGGTTGTCATTTCTATCAAAATAGCCTACAAAGACATGCAATCCAACCATTGTACATGATTAGTGAATCATCTAGAATATGAGGTTGCATGAAGTTTCCTATAAACCAATCAAGGATATTTGGATCATTAGCTTTGCATATGGATCCAATTGTATTCGAGGAAGCTTCAAGGGCTTAATCAATCTATTTAAGCCCAATGTCAAGATGAAGAGGCTAAATTACATTCAACATGGGTAGAATGCAACACACCTTGGTACATAGGCTTATTGCTCAACACGCCCTAGAACATAGGCATGTCTATAGGCGTGTTGGCTACTATGTATTTCATTTTATTTTCTGATTTTTATTATTTTACTTTAGTTTTTGATGCTTTTAGGCCCCTATCAATATGATATAAGCCCATGTTCAATTAAATTAATTTTGGATATGTAATTAGTGAGTTTTGGGACTATTTATATTAGGTTTAAGCCCAAAAATGAGATTAGCTTGTTTTCTTGTATGACAAGTAGTTTAGGAGTTATTTCTAATTAGGAATCTTCAATCCTTGTATAGGAAGATTTCCTAGTCCTTAGCTAACTCTTATTTAGATTTTTTCTAACATTATAAATATTTAGCTATTCATTCAATAAAAGAAAGATAGAAGTTAGTTTTTGCCAAATTTAAGCTTGTGAGAGTTTTCTCAAAATCTACTTCTAGGATTATAATAAAAATTCCAAACTTTCTGATACGAACCCCAAGTATATTAAACTTGAGACCCAATTATCTTTACGCTTGGAAGCAACTCCTTGGAAAGCTAAACCAAGTTTTCCCTAAATCCGCGCCCAAATCTAACTCATGATAGAGCACCTTGGAATATGATCACCTTTAGATGATAATCTCTGCGGCACAATACTAAACTCATGGAAGAGAACCTTGGAATAAATATGCACAAAGCAATTAGCTTTGATTGTATGAACTTGATTTAAGCAAGAATCAAAACCAAGAGATCACACTCTTAAGAAAACTAAATTTTTATTAATCATAACTTTAACTTAATTTTACATGAATGGTTGAGTTTATATAGAGGCTCAACCCTAAATTAGAATCAGCTAAGGATTAGGAAATCTCCAAAATTAGAATCAACCATGGAATAGGAAATCTTTCGAAATAGAGATTGAAGTTTCCTAGTTAGAAATTGATTCCTAAACAAATAATAAGCTATAACTAAGTTGGCTACTAAATATGATAAGTTTTGAGGCCCAAAACACCTAGAATTAAAGTAAAATAACAAAAATCAGAAAATAAAATGAATTACACAGCTTCAATTTTCATTGCGCTCGCAATAAAGGGTTCTCAACCTACTGTCATCATGGTCGCGACACTACGAATTTTAGCTTTTATGCACTTTCATCTTATGGCCATATTAAAGCTTGACTCTTCATGTATTTGATCCCAATCACTTAGAATGTGTTTTAATCTCTTCATTTTGACATTGGGTTTGAAAATGATGATAAAATCCTTGAAGCTTCCTTGATTTGATTGGATCTTTATGCAAAGCTTGTGATCCAAATTTCCTTGATTGGATTATAAGAAACTTCATACAATCTCATATTCTTCTTGGATGATTCACCAATCATGTACAATGGTTGGATTGTATGTTTTTGTAGGCTATCTTGGTAGAAATGACAACCTTGAAGAACCTTCTTGAAATCTTTATCTTTCAAATATTTGTAGGATTCTTGCAAGGCATCTTGATTCTCATCACTTTCAAAGCTAATTACTTTGCTTATTCATAACATACCAAGGTTTCTTGACACAAGTTCATCATTGAGTTGAGATTTTTCCTTACAAACTTGATTTGGTTTTCCAAGGGAGTCGCTTCCAAGTGTAAATGTATTGGGTCTCAAAGCAAGTCTTTTGGGGTTCGTATCAATTTGGTATCAGAGCTTAGACTCTAAAACATGTTATATATTTCTGTTTCATTGATGTTTTCTGATTTCATTTGTTTTCTTATTTTCATCTTTATTAAATTCCTTTGTTTTCACTTTGTTAATCTTGTTTGTTATTATTTTAGGTTTGAAATTAAAAAAAAAAAATTGTCTACCCATTCTATTTGTGTTTTTGATTCTTTGTGTAATACAAACCCTAAATATATTAAACTTGAGACCCAATACCTTTATGCTACTCCTTGAAAAGCTAAATCAGATTTTTCCCAAGTCCGCAATCTAATTCCAACCCGTGATAGAGTACTTTGGAATATGATCACCTTTGGATGATGATCTCTGCAACACAATACCAATTTGTGAAAGAGAACCTTAGAATAAATATGCACAAAGTAATTAGCTTTGATTGTATGAACTTGATTCAAGCAAGAATAAAGAACAAGAGATAACACTCTTAAGAAAAACTGAATTTTTATTTATCAAAATCTAACTCTATTTTACATGAATGGTTGAGTTTATATAGAGGCTCAACTCTAAATGGGAATAAAACATAGACTAAGGAATCTTTCCTAAACAAGAATTAAAATTTCCTAGTTAGAAATTGATTCCTAAACAACTAATAATTATAGGTTCAACCCTAAATTGGAATAAAACATTGACTAGGGAATCTTTCTTAAACAAGAATTAAAGTTTTCTAGTTAGAAATTGATTCCTAGACAACTAATAATTATAGGTTCAAGCTAAATTGAAAATAAAACATAGACTAGGGAATTTTCCTAAACAAGGATTGAAGTTTCCTAGTTAAATTGATTCCTAAACAAGAAATAAATCTAAACTCATTTTGGGCTTTAAACCTAACATTAATAGGCCCAAAACTCATTAATTACATTAGAAAACTTAATTTAATTGAACTTGGCTTATATCATATTGATAGGGGCCCAAAAACATCAAAAACAAACTAAAGGCCTAGGTACATGCCCATGTTTTGGCCTTCATCCACTTGAATCATTGTCACCAAACTTTGATTTGAGTCTTGAATCCCTATTTTGATGAATGATTCATTCTTGCATTCTTGAATTGTGGCAAGATCATCCCACAAGCCTTGAATCACCCCATTTAGTGTTTTCTTGAATTTCTTCATTCTTGCTCTTGTAATGGGACCATTGGGAAGTTGAATTGGATCCTTGCCTTTGTATGCTTCATTGTTTACATCATTCCCTCCCTCCTTAGGATGATTTGTCCATGAATCTCCAACATCTACATCAAAAGGAGAAAGATCACTAACATTGAAGGTAGCACTCACATTATACTCACCAGAAAGGTCCAACTTGTATGCATTGTCATTGATCTTCTCAACTACTTGAAAACGTCTATCTCCCCTTGGATGAAGGTTTTTCTTCGTTTGAGTTGGAAACCTTTCTTTTCTCTTATGCACCCAAACCCAATCACTTGGTTTGAATACAACACACCTTCTTCCTTTATTCACTTGTCTTGCTATTTGTTGATTTTTTTTCTCAATGTTCTTACGCACCTCCTCATATAGTTTCTTCACCAAATCTGCCTTCCTCTTCCCATCCAAACTACTCCTTTCATTACAAGGTAAAGGCACTAAATCCAAAAGGGTTAGAGGATTAAAACCATAAATAATTTCAAAAGGTGAGAAACCAGTATTAGAATGCATAATTCCATTATAAGCAAACTCAACAAATGGAATGCATTCTTCTCAATTCTTTAAGTTCTTTTGGATAATAGCATGCAACAAAGTTCCTAAAGTCCAATTAACAACTTTAGTTTGACCATCAATTTGTGGATGACAAGTAGTAGAAAACAACAATTTGGTTTCAATTTTACTCCACAAAACTTTCCAAAAATGACTTAGAAACTTTACATCCCTATCACTAATAATAGTTTTAGGAATGCCATGCAAACGTACCACTTTCCTAAAGAATAAATTAGCAATATTGGTGGCATCATCAATTTTATTACAAGGAATGAAATGTGACATTTTGGAAAAACTATCAACCACCACAAAGATAGAATCTTTCCCCTTTTTTTTTTTTTTTTTTTTTATTTTTTATCTAGGCAACCCTAAAATAAAATCCATGAAAATATCAGTCTAAAGAGTTACTAGAAATAGGTAAAAGAGTATATAGACCTTGATTCAAAACTTTAGATTTAGCTTGCTTGCACACAACACATCTATCACAAATTCTATGTACATCCCTTTTCATTTTAGGCCAATAGAAATGTTCATATCTTTATCTAAAGTTTTAGTGATGCCAAAATGTCCCATTAACCCTCCCCCATGTGCCTTCTTAACAAGCAATTCTCTCATAGAACAAATAGGTATGCAAAGTCTATTTTCTTTAAACAAAAACCCATCTATTCTATAGAATTTACCAAATGCAACTTTCTCACATGCTTTGAAAATGCTAGAAAAATCAGAATCATTGTTTAAAGATTTAATGTTTTCAAACCCAAGCATTCTTGCATCCAAAGCATTAAGTAAAGCATATCTTCTTGACAGTGCATCAGTCATAATGTTCTCCTTACCTTGCTTGTACTTGATCACATATGGAAGGTCTCAATGAATCAACCATTTGGCATGCCTCTTGTTCAACTTACCTTGCCCTTTTAGGAATTTCAAGGATTGATGGTCGGTGTGAATTATAAACTCCTTCAGCCAAAGGTAGTGTTGCCAAGTCTCCAAAGCTCTAACCAAAGCATAGAGCTCTTTGTCATAAGTGGGGTACTTCAATGAAGCGCCATGGAGCTTTTCACTAAAATAGGCAATTGGCCTTTTTCCTTGCATAAGGACAACCCCAATACCTACACCTGATGTATCACACTCAATCTCAAAAATATCATTAAAGTACATAGGTTATCTTTCAATGAATTAAATGCATCTTCTTGTTCTTTTCCCCACTTAAAAACACTACTCTTTTTAATTACCTTTGTTAGAGGCACAGCTATAGTGCTAAAATCTTTTACAAAATGTCTATAAAAACTAGCCAAATTGTGAAAACTTCTTACTTCACTTATCAATATAGGAATAGGCCAATTTTTAATAGCACTTACCTTTTCTTCATCGACTTCAACACCTTGAGCACTAACCACAGATCCTAAAAACACAATCCTATCTAAACAAAAAGAAAACTTTTTTAAGGTTAGCAAATAATTTTTCATTTCTCAACACATCAAGCATACACCTTAAATGTTCTAAGTGTTTATCTTTGCTTTTAGAATAGACAAGAATATCATCAAAATATACAAAAACAACTTACCAATAAAATTTCTCAAAACATGTTTCATAAGTCTCATGAAAGTACTAGGTGCATTAGTCAAGCCAAAGGCATAACTAACCATTCATACAAACCATATTTTGTTTTAAAGGCAGTTTTCCATTCATCACCTTCCTTCATTCTACTTTAGTGATATCCACTTTTCAAATCAATTTTGCCTAAGATAGTAGAACCATGCAACTCATCAAGCATATCATCTAACCTAGGAATAGGATGGCGATACTTTACCGTAATGTTATTAATTGTACGGAAATCAACACACATACGCAAAGAACCATCTTTCTTAGGTACTAGCAAAATGGGCATAGCACATGGACTCATACTTTTCTAACATGTCCTTTAGCCAACAACTCCTTAACTTGCCTTTGAAGCTCCTTAGTTTCCTCAGGGTTACTTCTATAAGCTGGTCTATTAGGAATCGAAGCACCAAGAATAAAATCGATTTGATGCTCAATACCCCTAATGGGTAGCAATCCATTGGGTATCTCTTTAGGAAAGACATCCTCAAATTCCTGTAAAAGAGAAACAAAAACAATAGGCAAAGAAACATTAAGGTTATTAGTGTTAAAATAAAGCTCCTTGTACGTGAGTACAAGTATACTTTTCTTTGAAAACCAAGCTTCTCTAATATCACTTCTCTTTGCATAAAAGCTCACATGTTTCTTTTTAGTCTCGACAATTTCTTTTCCCTTATTTTTCTTATTGTTCTTAAGATTTTTGCCACTTCTTTCTTTTGCACTCTCTTTTTTTTGGCACATCACTCATACTCTTTTCTTCACTCTTGTTTTCTCTCTCCTTTTGAATTCTTTTTAGCTCAATCTCAAAGATTTCTCTAGGTGAAAGTGGTGCAAGAGTTATCTTTCTTCCATCTTTCTCAAAAGTGTAATGATTGGTGTAGCCATTATGCATCACCCATCTATCAAATTGCTAAGGGCGTCCCAACAATAGATGATATGAACCTGAAGTATATTAAACTTGAGAGCCAATTATCTTTATGCTTGGAAACAACACCTTGGAAAGCTAAATCAAGTTTTCCTTAAGTCCGCGACCCAAATCCAACCCGTGATAGAGCACTTTAGAATATGATCACCTTTAGATGATGATCTCCGTGACATAATACCGAACTCGTGGAAGAGAACCTTGGAATAAATACATATAAAGTAATTAGCTTTGATTGTATGAACTTGATTCAAGCAAGAATTAAACCAAGAGATCACACTCTTAAGAAAACTAAATTTTTATTGATCATAACATAACTTTTTACATGAATGGTTGAGTTTATATAGAGGCTCAACCCTAAATTAGAATTAGCTAAGGATTAGGAAATCTCCTAAATTAGAATCAACTATGGAATATGAAATCTTTCTAAACAAGAATTGAAGTTTCCTAGTTAGAAATTGATTCCTAAACAAATAATAACCTATAACGGAGTTGGGCTACTAAATATGATAAGTTTTAAGGCCCAAAACATCTAGAATTAAAGTAAAATAATAAAAATCAGAAAATAAAACAAATTACACACCTTCAGCTTTTGTTGCGCTGGCAACACTGTCGTGCTGGCAGCAAAGAGTTTTCAACCGGTTGTCATCGCTTGTGCGATGCTGCTAATTTTCAGGTTTTGTGCACTTTCATCTCATGGCCATATTTTAAGCTTGACTCTTCATGTATTTGACCCTAATCACTTGGAATGTGTTTTAATCCCTTTTCATTTTAGGCCAATAAAAGTGTTCATGTCTTTATCTAAAGTTTTAGTGATGCCGAAATGTCCCATTAACCCTCCCTTATGTGCCTCCTTAACAACCAATTCTCTCATAGAACAAATAGGTATGCAAAGTCTATTTTCTTTAAACAAAAACCCATCCATTCTATAGAATTTACCAAATGCAACTTTCTCACATGCTTTGAAAATGCTAGAAAAATCAAAATCAATAACATACAAAAATTTAATGTTTTCAAACCTAAGCATTCTTGTATCCAAGGCGTTAAGTAAAGCATACCTTCTTGATAGTGCATAAGTCACAATGTTCTCCTTACCTTGCTTGTACTTGATCACATATGGAAAGGTCTCAATGAACTCAAACCATTTGGCATGCCTCTTGTTCAACTTACCTTGCCCCTTTAGGAATTTCAAGGATTGATGGTCAGTATGAATTACAAATTCCTTTGGCCAAAGGTTGTATTGCCAAGTCTCCAAAGCTCTAACCAAAGTATAGAGCTCTTTGTCATAAGTGGGGTACTTCAACGAAGCACCATGGAGATTTTCACTAAAATAGGCGATTGGCCTTTTTCCTTGCATAAGGATAGCCCTTATACCTACACCTGATGCATTACACTTAATCTTAAAAATATCATTAAAGTTAGGCAAACTAAGAATGGGTGCCTTACATAGCTTATCTTTTGATGAATTAAATGCAACTTCTTGTTCTTTTCCCCACTTAAAAACACAATTCTTTTTAATTATCTCTATTAGATGTGCAGCTACGATGTTAAAATCTTTTACAAAACATTTATAAAAACTAGCCAAACTGTGAAAACTTCTTACCTCACTTATCAATATAGGAATAGGCCAATTTTTAATAGCACTTACCTTTTCTTCATCGACTTCAACACAAGACCTTGGATTAAATACGCATAAAGTAATTAGTTTTGATTGTATGAACTTGATTTAAGCAATAATCAAAACCAAGAGATCACACTCTTAAGAAAATCAAATTTTTATTGATCATAATATAACTTTTTACATGAATGGTTGAGTTTATATAGAGGCTAAACTCTAAATTAGAATTAGATAAGGATTAGGAACTCTCCTAAATTAGAATTAACTATGGAATAGGAAATCTTTCTAAATCAGAATTGAAGTTTCCTAGTTAGAAATTGATTCCTAAACAAATAATAAGCTATAACTGAGTTAGGCTACAAAATATGATAAGTTTTAAGGCCCAAAACATCTAGAATTAAAGTAAAATAACAAAAATGGAAAATAAAACAAATTACACAACTTTAGCTTTCGTTGCGCTGACTGTCGCGCTGGCAACAGAGAGTTTTCAACCTGTTGTCGTCGCGGGCGCAACACTGCCAATTTTCAACTTTTGTGCACTTTCATCTCATGGCCATATTTTATTCATGTATCCCCAATCACTTGGAATGTGTTTTAATGTCTTCATTTTGACATTGGGTTTGTATATGTTGATAAAATCCTTGAAGCTTCCTTAAATATGATTGGATCCATATGCAAAGCTTGTGATCCAAATTTTCTTGATTGGATTGTAGGAAACTTCATGCAATCTCATATTCTTCTTGGATGATTCACCAATCATGTACCATGGTTGGATTGCATGTCTTTGTAGGCTATCTTGGTAGAAATGACAACCTTGAAAAACCTTCTTGAAATCTTTATCTTGCAAATATTTGTAGGATTCTTGCAAGGCATCTTGATTCTCATCAATAGATGACCTGCTTGAATAGGTACAACATCAAATAAAATCTCATCATTATACCTACCTATCTTGAAAGCTACTAGAACTTGCATTGTCACATTAATTTCCCCACAATCATTAAGCCATTTTAGTTTATAAGGGTGAGGATGCTTAGTAGTAGGTAACTTGATACGAACCCTAAGTATATTAAACTTGAGACCCAATTATCTTTATGCTTGGAAGCAACTCCTTGGAAAGCTAAATTAGGTTTTCCCCAAGTTCGCGACCCAAATCCAACCTATGATAGAGCACCTTGGAATATGATCACCTTTGGATGATGATCTTCGTGATACAATACTGAACTCATGGAAGAGGACCTTGGAATAAATATGTACAAAGTAATTAGCTTTGATTGTATGAACTTGATTCAAGCAAGAATCAAAACCAAGAGATCACACTCTTAAGAAAACTGAATTTTTATTGATCATAGCATAACTTCTTTTTACATGAATGGTTGAGTTTATATAGATGCTTAACCCTAAATTAGAATCAACTATGGAATAGGAAATCTTCCTAAACAAGGATTAAAGATTCCTAATTAGAAACTAATTCCTAAATAATAAATAAGCTAGAACTGAATTCTAAAACAAGTTAGGAATCCTTTCTATAAAAGAGAAGCTATTTTCTAACTAGAAACTGAAATCTAATTAATTAAACTATAAAATTCGGATGGGCCTTTGACCTAACATAAAATAGGCCCCAAACTAATTAAAACATGAAAATAAAGTAGTTTAAACAACTCTTGGGCTATATACATAACATAGGCAGCCCAAACACTAACTAAAACATGATAAATTAAATTTGAAAAGCCCAAATATAGAGGGTCCAATTTGAATGAAGAATGGCAACCTTGTAAACACTTGAATAGAAAAGGTCTAAGAAAATTGGAATGTAATTTGCTTAGGCCTTTTCTTGACATTGGGCTTGAATAGATTGATTAAGCCCTTGAAGCTTCCCTGAATACAATTGGATCCATATGCAAAGCTCATGATCCTAATATCTTTGATTGGATTATAAGAAACTTCATACAACCTTATTTTCTTCTTGACTGATTCATCAATCATGCACAATGGTTGTATTGTATGCCTTTGTAAGCTAACTTGCTAGAAATGACAACCTTGAAGAACCTTCTTGAAATCCTTAACTTGTATGTATTTATGGGATTCTTTCAAGGCATATGGATTCTTATCATAACCCTACTTTCTCAACTAAAGTGGTGCTTGCTACATTGGTTACACTACCCCCATCTATGATTACATCACAAACTCTATCTTTTACAAGGCATCTACTTTGAAATAGATTTTCCCTTTGTTGCATATTATCATTATGTTGGATTTGCATGTTCAATGATCTCCTTATGACAAGAGACCTCCCACATTCGGCTATTTTTGGTTGGTTGTCATCCTCTTTGTCACTTGCATCTTCAAGAGGTGGTATTCTTTCTTCTTCAACTTCTTCTTCACTAGCCGAATAGTACTCCCCATCAAGCATGATAATTGTTCTTTTATTTGGACATTCCTTCTTGTAGTGACCTACACCTTAACATTTAAAGCATATAATATTTCTAGAAGTAAAAGGTGTAGCTTTACCTTTGTCCTTACTTGGGATGGGCATCTTTGGAGCTTTCATGGAATCAGCTCTAGGCTTGGATGAAACCTTGTCATCTTTTCTCCAATTTGATTTGAATGTTGCATTGTAAGAGGTAGATAGCTGATTGGTACTCTCTTTTTTAATTGCTTTTCAACATTCAAAGCAAGATGAAGCAAATCTTCAAGCTCCATATATGGTTGTAGCTCAACCACATTTGCAATCTCCTTATTAAACCCATTAAGGAACCTTGCCATTGTAGCCTCATTATCTTCTTCCACATTTGCCCAAATCATGGCTACCTCCATCTCTTTGTAGTACCTCAACACTTTTGGACCCTTGATATAGCTTTTAAAGATGATTGTGCAGCTCCCTATAGTAGTGGCTTAGTACAAATCTCCTTCTCATGATTGCCTTTAAGTTCCTCCATTCTTCTATAAGTCTTCTCCTCTTTTTCTTGGTATCATCCCACCAAGTAATGGCATATCCATCAAATATAGCCACAACAAGTTTCAACTTCTTGGATTTGATGTAGTTATGACTATTGAACACTAACTCAATCTTCTTTTCCCAATCCAAGTATGCTTTGGGATCTATTCTTCCATGGAATGTTGGAATTTTCAGTTTTATTCCACCATTGTTGTTATCTTGTCTAGCTCTTGGCCTTACTTCTTCTTCCTCTTCATTATCAGCAAGGGACTCGGTTTCATCCTCATCTACATTCCAAACTTTTTTTTGGATTCACCTAACTTGCCTAGGAGCATTTGGTGGCTGTCCCCTTGTAACTGAAACTTCTAGTCTTTCAATCCTTTCATTGCTTCTTCACTCCATTTGATCCAATCTATCATTGGTCCTTCTCTCCATAGCTTGGAGTAAGTCATGCAAGGCTTGGAATTTATCTAGTTCCCCATGTGGATTCCCTTGAGTTCCACTCATCTTTAAGCTGCAAAACAAAGTCTGTAAAGTAGAGAATAGTTTTCTCACTTCACTCCCTCATGTGTTTCACTCAAGTAGTTTTGACATTCAAGTTCACTTATGTTTATTTTTACACTCAATTAATGGCTTTTCTCTAGATGTGTTCACACTTAGCCTTTTGCCACTCAATTTCTTACCAAGATTAATTACAAAAATCAAATTAAAATAATTTTTTTTACTAAATTACAATGTGAATAGAATTCCAAAGTTTAAAGACTCAATGAAACAAGAACTAGAAATAAGAAATCCTAATGACACTATGAAAATTAAAAATTCTAATTGGACTAGGAAACAAGAATTAGAATTTGACTTAGAAAAGTAAAATTAGAAATCTTAATTGAAGTTGGAAAACAAAAGTTGAAATCCTAATAGAACTAAGAAAATAATATAGGAATCTTGATGGGATTAGGAAACCTAATGAGACACAAATAAGGATTGAAATTAATTGAATACAAAAAGACAAACAAAACAAATAAGGAAATAAGAAATAAGAATGAAAATAGGATTCAAAAAGTCAAACCAAAATTTGGAAAGGAGTAGGAAACCAATCCTAGCTTGTTTTGGAAGGAAACCAAGAAGCTGAGGCTCGTTGCAGTTAAGTTTGATGACTATGCTATCACTTAGTGTGATGATACCAAACAAAGGAGAAAATGGTATGGCGAGAGACCAATTGAAGTATGGGAAGATCTTAAGGCTGTGATGAGGAGGCAATTTGTTCCAACTAATTTTTATAGGGATTTGCACAAAATAAGCCTTACTTAAGGATCCAAGAGTGTGGATGAGTACTACAAAGAGATGGAAGTTGCTATGACTTGAGCCAACATTGATGAAGATAAAGAGGCCACCATGGCTAGATTTCTACATGGACTAAATCATGAAATTGCCAACATTATTGAATTGCAACATTATGTGGAGCTTGAGGATATGTTGTATATGGCAATCAAGGTTGAGAGGCAACTTAGGTACAAGGGCAATAATTGAAGTTCATCTTCTTCTTCATCCAAGCCATGGAAACTGAGTTGGAAGGAAGATGAGGGGATTGATTCCAAGTCCAAATTCGATTTAAGAAAGGGACAAGCTGCACCAATGTCTTAGGAAAAAGAGAAAGGTCAATCTGAAACTCCAAACCATTCTCATGATATTAAATGCTTTAAGTGTTTGAGTTCAGGTCATATAGCTTCCTAATGCCATAACAAAAGGGTGATGATTACATCCCATGGAGAGCTCTTTCTTGAAGGTGACAAGGATGATGATAATGAAAGCATGCCCTCTTTGGAAGATGTAAGTGATCAAGAAAATAGTAGAGACGAGATCATTGCCAGGCCAAAATGAGGAGAGTCATTGATCACAACGAGAGTGTTGAGTTCACAAGTTCGAGTAGAAGATAACCAGCGAAGGGAAAACTTGTTCTACACTAGGTGTCTTATTTAAGACAACGTTTGTAATTAATCATTAATGGAGGTAGCTGTACTAATATGGCTAGTTATAATCTTGCTAAGAAGATTAAATTACCAACTTTGAAACATCTTAACCCTTATCATTTGAAGTGGTTTAATGAGACTACTAGTCTTAAGGTTACAAAGCAAGTCTTAGTTGCCTTTTCAATAAATAGGTACAAAGATGAAGTCTTGTGTGATATTGTACCTATATAAGCTGAACACATTCTTTTAGGGAGACCTCAGCAATTTGATAGAAGGACCATACATGATGGTTTTACAAATCAATACACTTTTGATAAAGATGGCAAACACATTACTCTTGTACCTCTTTCTCCTGTAGAAGTATTTGAGGATAAGCTGAAAAGAAAAGAGAGTGATAAGTTGAAACAAAAAAATGAGTGTGCAGATTTGAAAAGAAGAAAGAGAGAAGAATTAAGTCCAGAAAAAGAAAAAGGAGTGTATGAGATTGAAAAAGAAAGGAGAGTGTTATTCACTAACAAAATTCCTTTATCTTCCTCTAGTTTTCTTGTTTTTCTTTTTCAGGATTTCAAAGAAGGATTGTCACGGAGAAAGCATGATGGTGATTCTACATTCAATACAGTCTAAGTAACAAGGAAGGGTGGAGCCAAGATAGGAATTATGATTGGAAAGATTTGCCATTATGTTTTACAAATTCCTATCTATAGAGAAAAAGCATCAAGTTTTAGAGGAATAATTTACAAGCTGTAATTCCAAGATAGATATTATGTTACTTCTTCACTTATGATTTCAAATCCTTGTCTCCTCAACGAAAGTACAGATTTGAGATTAAATCCTTTTGAGGAAGGAGGGAATGATGGGAATCCAATAGCCTTGCAAGAAGTATACAAAGACATGCACAAAAAGGAATTCAAGAAGTCCCTTTAAAGTAATCCAACAATGATGAAACAATATAGAAGAGGTTGGAAAAAGGGCAAGACTTGGAAATGCAAATGTGAAACATGGCGAAGTGTTGAAAAGCTGAATGAAAGCCTTAACATGGCCTAGAACACACCCATGTTCTAGGGCATGTTGGCTTCTGTCTTCTGCAATAAATTTCAGGTTGTTCAACATGCCCATGAACATGGGCGTGTAGGCTGCTGTGTGGTTTGTTTTTATTTTCTGAATTTTATTATTTTGATGTTTTTGGACCCTTATCAAATGATATAAGCCTATGTTCAATTAAATTAAGTTTGCTTATGTAAGTAGTAAGTTTTGGGCCTATTTATATTAGGTTTAAAGCCCAAAATGAGTTTAGATTTAGTTTTTATTTAGAAATTAGTTTCCTTTCTTGTTTAGGGATCCTCAATAGGAAGATTTCCTATTCTTTAGCTAATTCTTATTTAGGGTTTATGTAACATAAATACCTTGCTATTCTCTCAATAAAGATAAGTTGATTTCCCCAAATTTAAGCTTATGAGAGTTTTCTCAAATGTGGTTCTAAGATTAGAATAAAAAATCCAAACTTTCAAAGCTAATTACTTTACTTGTTCACAACATACCAAGGTTCCTTGATACAGGTTCGTCATTGGGTTTAGGTTTTTTCCTTGTAAACTTGATTTGGCTTTCCAAGAGATCCTTCTAAGCATAAAGGTATTGGATCTGAAAGTAGGTCATTTAGGGTTCGTATCACTCATTGTATCTGTTGAATAAATATGTCAAGATTAAAGAGCAAGCTTTAGTATCATTCTCTCTAGGAAGGTATAAAAGTGAAGATTGTTGTGATGTTGTACTAATGAATGTGACACACATTTTGTTTGGAAAGCCATGGATACATTTTAGTCAAGCAAAACACATCAAATTTACTAACCACTACAAAGTCCCACTAAAAGATGGTAAGCATACTACCCTTGTTCCTCTTTCTAAAAAAGAATTGTATGATGATCAAGTGAAGATACATAGAAAAAGGGAGGAAGAACTTCAAAGACAAAATGGTGATGTTGAGCTTGCAGTGCCATAATTGAGTGTGTCAAAAAGGGAGAGTGAAGGTGATGAGAGTTTCAAAAAGGAGGAAAGCAATGTGCAAAATGAAACTATGGAAGTTACTCATGAAGATGACTTAAAACTTTTAGAGCTTACAAGTGAAGAGTCCTCATTAAAGGTTGAAGAAGTAATTGTACAAGAACAAATTCTAGGCTATGATCCTCCTCAAGAAGTTGTTGTAACCAAATCTAACTTTGTTGAAATAAAAGAAAAAGAGTGCATAAAGAAAGAGATTGAAAAGAAAAAGAGTGAGTGTGAAAAGAAAGAATTAGTGAGTGAGGAAGAAAATAAAGAACTTTCAAAAGAGAGAAAGAAATATTAGAAAGTTCAAATAAAAAGATTGAGAGTGAAGAGAGAAAAAAGTAAGCATAGTTGATAAACAAAGTGTCAAGGATGTTTTGTTTTGTAAAACTAACAAACTTGAATTTTCTTTGTTTAGTTTTGTTTCTCTTTTTCAAGATTTTAAAGAAGGATTTTCATGGAAGAAAAGAGGTGATAACAAAAATGCATTTCCTACTTCCAAGTGTGCAATTACAGATTTGAGGACGAATCATTTGGAGGAGGGAGGGAATGATGAGAATCAATATGCCTTAGAAGAATCCTACAAATATTTGCAAGTTAAGGATTTCAAAAAGGTTCTTCAAGGTTCTCATTTCTATTAAGATAGCCTATAAAGATATGCAATCCAACTATTGTACATGATTGGTGAATCATCTAAGAAGAATATGAGGTTGCATAAAGTTTCTTATAAACCAATCAAGGATATTTAGATCATGTGCTTTGCACATGGATCCAATTGTATTCAAGGAAGCTTTAAGGGCTTAATCAATCCATTCAAGCCTAATGTCAAGATGAAGAGGCCAAATTACATTCAACATAAGCAAAGTGCAAGACACCCCAGTACATGGGCTTATTGCTAAACATGCCCTGGAACATAGGTATGTTCATAGGCGTGTTGGCTACTATGTGTTTCATTTTATTTTCCAATTTTTATTATTTTACTTTAGTTTTTGATGCTTTTGGGCCCTATCAATATGATATAAACCCATGTTCAATTAAATTAAGTTTGGATATATCATTAGTGAGTTTTCGGCCTGTTTATATTAGGTTTAATCCCAAAAACGGGATTAGTTTGCTTTCTTGTATGACAAGTGGTTTAGGAGTTATTTCTAATTAGGAATCTTCAATCCTTATATAGGAAGATTTCTTAGTCCTTAGCTAACTCTTATTTAGGGTTTTTGTAACATTATAAATACTTTGCTATTCATTCAATAAAAAAAAGATAGAAGTTAATTTTCCCCAAATTTAAGCTTTTAAGCTCGTGAGAGTTTTCTTAAAATTTGGTTCTAGGATTAGAATAAAAAACTCAAACTTTCAAAGCTAATTACTTTGCTTGTTCATAACATACCAAAGTTCCTTGAAACAGGTTTGTCATTGAGTTGAGGTTTTTCCTTGCAAACTTGATTTGGCTTTTCAAAGGAGTCGCTTTTAAGTGTAAAGGTATTAGGTCCAAAGTAGGTCATTTGGGGTTCGTATCATATATGCGAGATGGGGAGTATTATTCGGCTAGTGAAAAAGAAGCTGAAGACAAAAGGATGCCACCTCTTGAAGATACAAGTGAAGAATAGGAGTAAACCCAACCTGAAATGGCCGAATGTGGGAGGTCTCTTGTCACAAAGAGATCATTGAACATGCAAATCCAACATAATGATAATGTGCAACAAAGGGGAAATTTGTTTCAAACTAGATGCCTTGTAAAAGATAGAGTCTGTGATGTAATCATAGATGGGGGTAGCATAACCAATGTAGCAAGCACCACTTTAGTTGAAAAACTAGGGTTACCTATTACTAAACATCCTCACCCTTATAAACTAAAATGGCTTAATGATTTTGTGGAAATTAGGGTGACAAGGCAAGTTCTAGTTGCTTTTAAGATAGGCCGATATAATGATGAGATTTTATTTGATGTTGTGCCTATGCAAGCAGGTCATTTATTATTTGGATGCCCTTAGCAATTTGATAGAAGGGTGATGCATGATGGCTACACCAATTACTACACTTTTGAGAAAGATGGAAGAAATATAACTCTTGCACCACTTTCACGTAGAGAAATCTATGAGATTGAGCTTAAAAGAATTTAAAAGGAGAGAGAAAACAAGAGTGAAGAAAAGAGTGTGAGTGATGATGTGCCAAAATAAAGAGAGAGTGCAAAAGAAAAAAGTGGCAAAAATCTTAAGAAATGTAAGAGAGTGAACTCGAGTGTGAAAAATGAGGGAAAGAAATTGTTGAGAGTAAAAAGAAACATGTGAGCTTTTATGCAAAGGGAAGTGATATTAGGAAAGCTTGGTTTTCAAAGAAAAGCATACTTGTACTCATGTACAAGGAGCTTTATTTTGACACTAATGATGTTATGGATTAGCCAACACACTAAGTGGAGCGGATTCAACATCATGAAGATGAGAGAGATCAAGAAGGCAAGGATAAAGTTCAAGAGGTTTCTAGTCCAATCAGTATGCCTCAAGGACCTATAACAAGATCTCATTCTAAGAAGCTTCAACAAGCCTTAATCCATCATTTACAAGGCTTAGTGAATTTAGCTAGTGAGGGTTTACAAGGAGGCCAAAGCTTTGGAGCATGTACAGCCCAAGTTCCCTACAACATAATTCAAGTCCAAGTTACTAATGGGTTTAATTAAGTTTGTAATGGGCCATATTAGTTATGGGCTGGTTTTAATTAGTTTTAATAAAATCATATTAGTTTCTTAATCTTGCTCTCCAAGAGTTTGATTTGTCAACTCTTGTCATTAATGAGAACTTGCTCATTAGGGTTTCTTTGTAAAGGCTATTAATAAGCCTTGGCTGCGTGTTTTTGGACACATTATGATTGAATTATTAAACCTAAAGGCTGTTTGCTTTTATCTTTGTGTTCTTGTGTAGAATACATGCTTTAAGGAACATTTAAGTAGATTGATCATCTTCTTGTGGAGTGTTTCGAAATTGGAATTCAGAAACAAGTTTTCCTTATTCCAATTCTTTGATCATCTTATCTAAGCAATCTGAATTCTAACCTTTCTTAGGGGTTGTTGCTGAATTGAGTATTGGGGTTTTCAAGTTAATGCTTTGGGGGTTCAAATACATAAAGGGGTTCTCAAGCTTATTCTTGGAGGTTCTGTATCATTTGGTATCAGAGCTTGGCTCTAGATCAGGTTTTATCTTTTTATAATTCACGTTCTTCAATTCTGATTTCTTGTGTTTGTTTTGTTCTTGTTCTTCTTTGAATTAAATCAATTGTTTGCAATCTGAAATTCTAATTTTGTGATCAGGTTTTATCTTTCTATAATTCACGTTCTTCAATTATAATTTCTTATGTTTATTTTGTTCTTGTTCTTCTTTGAATTAAATCAATTGTTTGCAATCTGAAATTCAGATTTTGTGTTTATAGTTGAAGGTTAAAATAAAAAAAAATTCATTTTACAAAAAAAAAAAAAAGAAAAGAAAAGAAGAAAGTATTCAAAAAGGAAGAATCCAGAATTCGTGGGTGACTAATATACTAATCAGATTTGATTTTGATTTAGATTTGCTATTCCTAGCTAGTTTATATTTGACATATCTGAATAGATTTTGTTAAATCTTGTATTGGATTTTGCATATCATTAAATTCCTTGCTCATTTAAGTGATATCAATTATCAGGGCAGATTTGATATTTTTTCTTTTCTCTTTCAAAATACCTTCTAAAATCGTTTCTTTCCTATTCTAGTCAGATCCTTTAATTTTTTTTTTACATGTTCTTTGCTTCTATTTGAGTTTTCCTTATTTTATTGCTTCTTATTTTGTTATTTTTCTTGTTTGGCCGAATTGTTTCTAATTTGTTTTTGCAATTTCAGTTTCGAAATTCTACACATTAAAAGTTATTTGAACAGTTCTAAAAGTGTGATTCACCTAAGAACATAAAAGAATTAGCTAGAGTGGTGTGAGGAAACCCTGAGTGAAATATTTGCTTGAGTTAAACACGAGTGACCATCCCCATCATTTGAGTGCAAAACACGTGAGGGAGTGCTTGTGAGGTCCTTTGAATTATTTTTCTTTGTTTTTCTAATGTTCTTTTGCAGCAATGTCAAACCAAAGTGGAAATAATGAGGCTGTTCATGTTGATGAAGCGAGACTACATGAGGCTCAACAAGGAGAGTTTGCACGTTTTAACAGAAATATGGAGGCTATAAGGGATGCATTAGAGCACATGGATGCAAGGTTGCATGCAGTTGAAAGAGCAACTCCAAACCGCAATGAGGTGCAAGGGGGAGGTAAAAACCAAATACCCCAAGATGATTGGGAAGATGAAGACCTTGGCTACCATGATGACGAAAATGTTCCTATTGTTGGGATGGGTACAAATAGAGGTAGAGGAGGCCAAGGCTTAGGTAGAAGTAGAGGAGGAAGGCAAGAGAATCCATACTATGGTAGAAACCAAGGCAATGAAGATTTTGTAGATAGGAATTTGGGGAGTATTAAACTTAAGATAACTACCTTTCAAGGTACAACAGATCTAGAGGCTGATTTAAAATGGGAAAAGAAGGTGGAGCTTATATTTGATTGTCACCATTTTAGTGAGGAAAAGAAGGTCAAGCTTGCTGTTTCACAATTTGTAGATTATGCCATAGCTTGGTGGGAACAATTAGTGACTAGTCGAAGGAGAAACTTAGAGTACCCAATTGAGACGTGGTATGACCTTAAGTCTACAATGAGAAAGAGGTTTGTGCCTAGACGTTTTCATAGGGAACTTGTGCAAAAACTTCAAGTTCTTAAACAAGGTAGTAAAAGTGTGGATGATTACTACAAGGAGATGGAAATGCTTATGACTAAGGCTGATATAGAGGAGGATAGGGAGACTACCATGGCACGTTTCTTAGCTAGTTTGAACAAAGACATAGCTGACCGAGTTGATTTGCAACCATATGTGGAGTTAGAGGAGATGGTGCACATTGCGGTCAAGGTAGAAAAACAACTCCAAAGAAGAGGACCAGCAAGGTATGTTTCTAAGCCTTTTTTCAACTCTAATTATACTTGGAAAAAGAATGGAAAGGGTGAATTTAAAGGTGGGAACAAGGCTTCCTATGATGTTGCAAAGGAAGGGCAGATTCAAATTCCAAAGAAAAATCCAAATCCGAAGAGCCTAAGGGGAGAAATAGAGATATTAAGTGCTGGAAGTGCCAAGGAGTAGGTCATGTAAGCAGGGAGTGTCCTAATAGATGAACTATGGTCATTAGGAATGGAGAAGTAGTGATAGATGATGAAAGGGGCAGTAATGATAGTGAAGAGGAAGAGATGCCCGAATTAGAGGATTGTAGCAAGGGGAGCATAGAGGGGCCAATAAGAGGTGATTTGTTGGTCACAAGGCGTGCTCTTAGTACTCAATTGAAGGAGGAGTGTCATGAGGAGCAAAGGGACAACTTGTTTCATACAAGGTGTCATGTTCAAGGCAAGGTTGTAGTGTGATAATTGATAGTGGGAGTTGCACCAATGCAGTGAGTTCTCTTTTAATTAATAGGTTGGGGCTACCTACTATACCACACTCACATCCATACAAGCTTCAATGGATTAATGATTGTGGTGAGGTAAAGGTGAATAGACAAGCCATGATTTCATTTTCAATTGGAAAATATCATGATGAGGTGTTATGTGATGTAGTGCTTATGTATGCTGGAGAAATATTGCTTGGGAGACCATGGCAATTTGACAGAAGGGCTATACATGATGGGTACCTCAATAGGTATTCATTTGCCAAGGATGGTAGAAAGACAATCTTAACACCACTTTCCTCAAGAGAAGTGTATGAGGAGCAATGTAAAATGGAAAGGATGAGAGTTGAGGTTGAAAAGAAAAAGAAAGAGAGTAAACAAAGTACTTTTAGAGAGTGAAAATAAAAAGAGTGAAAAGAAAGAGGGAAGAGAAAAAAAAGAGCAGATTCAGCCTAGAGAGAAAAATGCCAAGAATGTGAGTTTGATAGCTAGGACAAGTGTGGTTAGGCAAGCTTTGTATTCCAATCAGCCTATATTTGTCTTTTTGTACAAAGGAGCTTGTTTAGCAACTAATGAACTTAACCCGTCTTTGCCTAGTGTGTTTGATGATCTTTTGCAAGAATTTGAAGATGTGTTTCTTAAGGAGATGCCAAGTGGTTTACCACCAATTAGAGGCATAGAACACCGAATTGATTTCATTCCTGGAGCTGCTATACCCAATAGGCCAGCATATAAAATGAATCCAAGTGAGACAAAGGAGATCCAAAAACAAGTGGAGGAGTTGCTAGCTAAGGGGTATGTGAGGGAGAGTCTTAGTCCGTGCTCGGTTCCTGTTATTCTTGTGCCAAAGAAGGATGGAACATGGAGGATGTGTGTGGACTATAGAGCCATTAATAAAATCACTGTAAAGTATCGTCATCCTATTCCTAGATTAGATGACATGCTTGATGAGTTATATGGTTCTTGTTTGTTCACCAAAATTGATTTGAAATCTGGTTATTATCAAATTTGAATGAATGTTGGGGATGAATGGAAAATAGCCTTTAAGACCAAGTATGGGTTGTATGAATGGCTTGTCATGCCATTTGGTCTTATTAATGCACCTAGCACATTTATGCGATTAATGAACCATGTGTTGCGTAAGTACTTGGGTAAGTTTGTTGTTGTTTATTTTGATGATATTCTGATTTACTCTAAGTGCTTAGATGATCATGTCTTACATGTGCGACTTGTATTAGAAAAACTTAAGCAGGAAAAGTTGTATGCTAACCTTAAGAAGTGTAGCTTTTGCATGGATAAGGTTAATTTTCTTGGTTTTGTTGTATATAGTCAAGGTATTGAGATTGATGAAGACAAGGTTAGAGCCATTAAGGAGTGGCTGAGACCTAAAAGTGCTAGTGAGGTGAGAAGTTTTCATGGGCTTATTGGTTTCTATAGGAGATTCATTAGGGATTTCAGCACTATAGCCGCACCTTTGAATGAGTTAGTTAAGAAAAATGTTGGATTTGTTTGGGGTGATGCACAAGAACATGCATTTAATGAGCTTAAGGTTAAATTGTGTAATGCACCTTTGCTTGCTTTACCTAACGTTGATAAGACTTTTGAGATTGAATATGATGCTAGTGGCATAGGCATTGGAGCTGTTTTGATGCAGGATCAAAGGCCACTAGTGTATTTTAGTGAAAAGTTAAGTGGGGCAGCCTTGAAGTATCCAACATATGACAAGGAATTATATGCTTTGGTTTGAGCTTTACACACATGGCTACATTATTTGTGGCCTAGGGAGTTTGTGATACACACTGACCATGAAAGTTTAAAGCATTTGAAGGGTCAAGATAAGCTGAACCATAGGCATGCTAAATGGGTGGAGTTCATAGAAACATTCCCATATGTGATTAAATACAAGCAAGGTAAGGAAAATGTGGTTGCTGATGCATTATCTAGAAGGTACACTTTACTTAACTCACTTAGTGCTCAATTGCTAGGTTTTGAGTTTATAAAAGAGTTGTATCATCATGATGCTGATTTCGATAATATATATATTTCTTGTAACAATGGGGCTGTTTCTAATGATTTTTACTTGTTTAATGGTTTTCTGTTCAAAAGAAATAGATTGTGCATTCCTAAATGTTCTATGAGGGAATTGTTAATTAAGGAGGCACATGGAGGGGGCCTAATGGGACATTTTGGGGTCAATAAGACCTATGATATACTATTAGAACATTTCTTTTGGCCTGGTATGAAACATGATGTGCATAAAGTTTGTGAGCATTGCATTACATGTAGAGAAGCTAAGTCTAGGTTGAAACCGCATGGGTTATACACACCATTACCTATTCCTAATGAACCTTGGACTGATTTGTCTATGGATTTTGTGCTTGGATTGCCTAGAACTAGGAAAGGTCGTGATAGTATCTTTGTTGTGGTTGATAGATTTAGTAAAATGGCTCATTTTATACCATGTCATAAAACTGATGATGCTCAATTGATTGATGATTTATTTTTCAAAGAAGTTGTGTGTTTACATGGCATACCTAAGAGCATTGTTAGTGATAGAGATGTTAAGTTCTTAAGTCATTTTTGGCGTGTGTTGTGGGGAAAGTTAGGAACTAAGCTGATATTTTCAACTACTTGTCACCCTCAAACCAATGGGCAAACTGAAGTAGGAAATAGGACTTTGATTACCTTGCTTAGAGCAATCATAGAAAAGAACATTAGGACATGGTAGGATTGTTTACCATTGGTGGAGTTTGCTTACAATAGGGCTGTTCATAGCACTATTCATTGTTCTCCATTTGAGATTGTTTATGGATTTAATCCACTTACTCCTATTGATCTATTACCATTGCCACCTAACAATTTTGTGAGTGTTGATGCTGATTCTAAAGCAGATTTGGTGAAGAAGTTACATAAGCAAGTTAAGGAGAGGATTGAAAAGCAAAATGCTAAAGTAGCTTCACGTGTGAACAAAGGAAGGAAGCCAATGATTTTTCAACCAGGGGATTGGGTGTGGGTACATCTTCGCAATGAGAGGTTTCCACTTTAAAGGAAATCTAAGCTAAACCCAAGAGGAGATGGTCCTTTTCAAATTCTTGAAAGAACTAATGACAATGCATACAAAGTGGACTTGCCAGGTGAGTATAATGTTAGTACTTCATTTAATGTAGCTGATTTGAGTCCTTTTGATATAGGTGATGCTTTTGATTCAAAGGAAGAATCCTTTTGAGGAGAGGGAAAATGTTATGGATTAGCCTACACACCAAGTGGAGCGGATTCAACATCATGAAGATGAGAGAGATTAAGAAGGCAAGGATAAAGTTCAAGAGGTTTCTAGTCCAATAAGTATGCCTCGAGGACCTATAACAAGATCTCATTCTAAGAAGCTTCAACAAGCCTTAATCCATCATCTACAAGGCTTAGTGAATTTGGCTAGTGAGGGTTTGCAAGGATGCCAAAGCTTTGGAGCAAGTACCAATTTAAGGTTACGATACCAGTCCACACAGTTAAGCCCTTTTAGTTTATAAGGGTGAGGATACTTAGTAGTAGGTAACCTATTTTCTCAATTAAAGTGGTGCTTGCTACATTGGTTACACTACCCCCATTTATGATTACATCACAAACTCTATCTTTTACAAAGCATCTAGTTTGAAACAGATTATCCCTTTGTTGCATATTATCATCATGTTGGATTTGCATGTTCAATGATCTCCTTGTGACAAGAGACCTCCCACATTTGGCTATTTCAGGTTGGTTACCCTCCTATTTTTCACTTGCATCTTCAAGAGGTGGCATTCTTTCTTCTTCAACTTCTTCTTCACTAGTTGAATAGTACTCCCCATCAAGCATGATCATTGTTCTTTTATTTGGATAATCCTTCTTGTAATGACCTACACCTTGACATTTAATGCATATAATATTTCCAAAACTAGAAGACGTAGCTTTACCTTTGTCCTTGCTTGGGATGGGTGTCTTTGGAGCTTCCTTGGAATCAATTCTAGGCTTGGATTAAAAAGCCTTGTCATCTTTTCTCCAATTTGATTTGAATGTTGCATTGTAAGAGGTAGATAACTGATTGGTACTCCTCTTCTTCAATTGCTTCTTAACCATCAAAGCAAGATGAAGCAAATCTTCAAGCTTTATATATGGTTGTAGCTCAACCACATTTGCAATCTCCTTATTCAACCCATTGAGGAACCTTACCATTGCAACCCCATTATCTTCTTCCATATTTGATACGAACCCCAAATGACCTGCTTTGAGACCCAATACCTTTACACTTGGAAGTGACTTCCTCGAAAAGCCAAATCAAGTTTGCAAGAAAAAACCTCAACTCAATAACAAACATATGTCATGGAACCTTGGTATATTGTGAACAAAACAAAGTGATTAACTTTGGAAGTTCAGATTGTTGGTTCAAGCAAGAACCAAAATTGAGAATTTTCTCACAATGCACAAGGCTATGTTTTGAATTATCCAAAAGTTTCCTATTTCCTAGATTAGCTAAGTATTTATATCATCTTAGCTAAGTTACAAACCCTAAAATTCTTACTAACTAAAATTTAGACTTGGGCTTAAATTAAATAAACTAAAAACCCAAATAACTAATTAAAATACTTAAAGTAGAAAGATGATTGATATGGGCTTAATTAACAAGATCAGCCCAATGACAAAATGAGAATAAAGTAAAATAATTAAATTTGAAAATAGAAAGCATAGGCAGCCCAGCCCATTGAGTGCGGCTCAACTGACACCTCAGCCTAGCTTGCCTGATGCCTTAGCCTAGCTCGCCCAATGCCTCAACCCAGCTTACCCGATGCCTTAGCCCAGCTCACTATGTGTAGCTCGCATGATGCCTCAACCCAATTTGAATAAAGAATGGCAGTCTTGTAAACACTTAAATATATTAGGCCCAAGCTAATCGGAATGTAATTTGGCCTCCTCATCTTGGGCTTGACTAGATTGATTAAGCCCTTAAAGCTTCCTTGAATACAATAGGATCCGTATGCAAAGCTCATGGTCCAAATATCATTGATTGGTTCATAGAAAACTTTATACAGCCTTATTTTCTTCTTGAATGATCCATTAATCATGCACAATGGTTGTATTGCATGCCTTTGTAAGCTATTGATGGGAATCTAATAGCCTTGCAAGAAGTATACAAAGATATGCCCAAAAAGGAATTCAAGAAGTCTTTTCATGATGATGAGGCGTTAGGCGAGTTGGGCTGAGGCGTCAGGCGAGCTGCACATAATGGGCTAGGCTACCTATGCTTTCTATTTTCAAATTTAATTATTTTACTTTATTCTCATATTGTGATTGGGTTGATTTTGTTAATTAAGCCCATATCTATTCTTTTCTTGCTTTGAGTATTTTAATTAGTTATTTGGGCTTTTAATTGTTTAAATTAAGCCCAAGTTCAAATTTTGTAGTAAGAATGTCAGGGTTTGTAACCTAGCTAAGATGATATAAATACTTAGCTAAAATAAGAAGAAACAAACTTGAATAATTTGAAATTAAAGTTTTGTGAGAAATTTCTCAGCTTTTGGTTCTTGCTTGAATCAATATTTTGAACTTCCAAAGTTAATCACTTTGTTTTATTCACAACATACCAAGGTTCTTTGACACAAGTTCATCATAGAGTTGAGGTTTTCCTTATAAACTTGATTTGGCTTTCCAAGGGAGTCGCTTTAAGCATAAAGGTATTGGCAGGTCATTTGGGGTTTGTATCAGTTTGGTATCAGACCTTAGGCTCTAAGTCAGGTTATATCCTTCCGTTTGTTGTGTTTTCTGTTTTCATTTTCTTGTTTCCATTAATTCCATCTTCGTTTGTTGTTTTCTATTTTTGCCTATTTTCGTTTTTCTTTTGTTTATTCCTTTGTTATCGTTTTCGTTAATTCTGTTTCCTTTTGATTTCAAGTCTGAAATTCAAAAAATAAAAAAAATCCAAAATCATTTGTCTATTCGTTTCCTTGTCCTCCATCCTTTTGTATTTCTATTCTTTTTTTTTCTTGTGTTTTCATTGGAAACCAATTCAATTCAAGAAGAAGGAAGAGAGGAATTTGTTCAAGCTTGACTTCAATTTTGATTTTGACATCTTGTATTTGATCTTTAATTTGTTTACTTTTATTTTTTTTATTTTCCTTTTGATTTGCTGCTGTAACTAAATTGAAAAAAAAAAAAGAGAGAAAGAAATTGGACAGAAAAAAAAAAGAAAAGAAAAAAAAAGGAAAGAATCTTAAAAATTGGCCAAGGAAAGGAAAAGAAAAGAAAAAGGAAAGAATCTTGGCAAAATAAGAATTATATAGGAATATATATATATAGTGTTTGTTTCTAATTCTAGAGTACAAAGAAAAAGGAAGATTGCTAGAATTCCAATCAAATCAAGGAGAATCAAGATGTTTGACCAAATCAAGCCTACCTTCCAAAACAAGCTAGGATTTGCTTCCAATTTTGGTTTGAGCTTCCTTTTTCCATCCTGATTTGTTTTGACTTTTCTTTTATTGTTTCCTTTTTTTGTTTGCAATGTTTCCTTTATTTTTCCTTTTTGTTTGTTAACCCTAATATGTTTCTTCATAGTTGTAATTTAGAAATTTGAAATTTTTTTTTTAGTGTTGAGAAAATTGCATTCTTTGATCCTTTTGAGTACATAGTTCCAAAGGAAATGGGCAAACAATCAAATTGGCATTTAGGCCTCAAAATTCACATTTTTCAGTTTCTCGCTAAATTTCATTTTGTTATAACTTTCTATAGAAAACTCCATTTTAAGTGCTGTTAGTTGCATTCTTCTCATCTTGTTATCTATTTTATTTTTGTTCAATTTTATAAATTTCCCAATTTATTGGCAAAATTCATGTTTTGTGTCTTCGTTCCGTCCTTATCAAAAATCATCTAGGGTTTCTTTTTTGTTTTAAATTTGTGTCAAATTTCACTTTTAAATCTTGGTTAAATTGTTGAGCAAAAAAAAATTAATTAATTTTTGTGTTATTTTGGAAATTGGCTCTTGTAAGGACTAAAGAGAGAATTGAGAGGTAAAAGTCAAGAGTGTGAGTTTATCTAGTGAAAAGCCCACTGGTTTGTGTGAAAAACAAACACGAGTGAACTTGAGTGATTTATTACTTGAGTGAAAACATGTGAAGGAGTGAAGTGAGGTTATTTTGCTTTACTTACCTTATTTTTGCAGGTTCAAAAAAAAGTCTAATAATCAAGTCTTCAATATGCGACCTATATAACAAAGCTTCCAATGTTTGAATGTTCGGTTGGATGGCATGATGGATGCCATGGAAAGGTATAGTTTTGATCTTGATGAATTGAAAAGAGCAAGCTCACAACTAACTCCACCTAGAAGGAGAGTCCAAAGAAGGCAAGATGTAATGGGGGTATCAAGTTAACAATTCCTCCATTCAGAGGCAAAAATGATCCAAAAGTATACCTTGATTGGGAAAGGAAGATGGAGCTAGTATTTGATTGTCATGACTACTTTGAACTTGGGCTTATATCATATTGATAGGGCCCAAAAACATCAAAAACAAACTACAGGCCTAGGTACATGCCCATGTTTTGGCCTTCATCCACTTGAATCATTGTCACCAAACTTTGATTTGAGTCTTGAATCCCCATTTTGATGAATGATTCATTCTTGCATTCTTGAATTGTGGCAAGATCATTCCACAAGCCTTGAATCATCCCATTTAGTGTTTCCTTGAATTTCTTCATTCTTGCTCTTGTAATGGGACCATTGGGAAGTTGAATTGGATCCTTACCTTTGTATGCTTTGTTGTTTGCATCACTCAATCTCATAGATTTCTCTAGGTGAAAGTGGTACAAGAGTTATCTTCTTTCCATCCTTTTCAAAAGAGTAGTGATTGGTGTAGCCATCATGCATTACCCTTCTATCAAATTGCCAAGGGCATCCCAACAATAGATTACCTGCTTGCATAGGCACAACATTAAATAAAATTTCATCATTATATCGACCTATCTTGAAAGCTACTAGAACTTCCTTTGTCACCCTAATTTCTCCACAATCATTAAGCCATTTCAGTTTATAAGGGTGAGGATGCTTAGTAGTAGGTAACCGTAGTTTCTCAACTAAAGTGGTGCTTGCTACATTGGTTACACTACCCCCATCTATGATTACATCACAAACTCTATCTTTTACAAGGCATCTAGTTTGAAACAGATTTTCCCTATGTTGCACATTATCATCATGTTGGACTTGCATGTTCAATGATCTCCTTGTAATAAGAGACCTCCCACCTTTGGCTATTTTAGGTATATTGTCCTCCTCTTTGTCACTTGAATCTTCAAGAGGTAGCATTCTTTCTTCTTCAGCTTTTTTGTCACTAGCCGAATAGCACTCCCCACTTACATCTACATTGTTTTCTTATTTGGATAATCCTTCTTGTAATGACCTACACCTTAACATTTATAGCATATAATATTTCCAAAACTAGAAGGCATAGCTTTGCCTTTGTCCTTACTTGGGAAGGGTGTCTTTAGAGGTTCTTTGAAATCAGCCTTAGGCTTGGATGGAAAAGCCTTGTCATCTTTTTTATTTCAACTTCATAAATAAAATTAGCGGTTTAATTCAGTTGTTTTTTGAGTTATTTTTAAAATTGTATTTCTAAAACTGTGAAATCTTATATTTGAATATCCATCAAAATTAAATTTATAAAAAAATTCAGAAAGAAATACAAAATTGAATTTATGTTATTTATTCATTTTGTTGTTACTATAATAATAATAATAATAATAATAATAATAATAATAACTGCAAAAACCTCTATCTCTTTGCCAGTATTTTAAACAAAAAGAAAATTCATTTATCCATAATATTAAAAGTAAAAAAGCTATTGCAAAGATGTATAACATTTATCTAAAAAAAATAAAATATGTTATTTTTAAAGTGAACAATATATTTATTTATTTTCTTAAAATAATTAGATCCTATCCTCATCTTTGCAAAGTCCGCATTCCTAAAACATAAAATGCCAATTTTCAACAAGTTGACATGTATGGTATATACTAAGTATATGTACGTTTGAAATAACATCCATTTCATATAATTTTTTGTATATATTTTATATATATTTATATATAATTAGTATATAACTAAATATATATTTCGTATAAATTTGGTATAATTTAAGTATATCCTTGGTATCTGCAAATAAATTATATATAAATACATATCGTAAATTTGAAAAATAAAGAAGATAATTTAATAGTAAATAGTATATGTATATCAAAATTTTAGTATATTTTTAGTATCTACAACTACTTTATATCTATCTATCTATCTATCTATCTATCTATCTATATATATATATATATATATATATATATATATATATATATATATATATATATATATTGCAAATTTGAAAAAAATTAAAAAGATAAACTAACAGTAAATAATATATGTATACCAAATTTTGGTATATGTTAAGTATATGTTTCATGTCTGAAACTATTTTACATATAAATACAAACTGTAAATTTGAAAAATTAAAAAGACAATCTAATAATAAATAGTATACGTATACCAAAATATTGTATACTTTTAGTATCTACAACTACTTTATATATACATATTGAAAAATTGAAAAAATTTGAAAAGAAAAACTAATAGTAAATGGTATACGTATACCAAAATAGTATATGTTAAGTATATATTTGATATTTGTAACTACTTTATATATAAATACATATCATAAGTCTGAAAAAAGTAAAAAGATAATCTAATAGTAAATAGTCTACATATATCAAAATTTTGTATTTTTTTTATCTACAACTATTTTATATATACATATTGCAAATTTAAAAAAAAAAAAAAAGATAAACTAAAAATAAAGGGTATATGTATACCAAATTTCTAATTCATCTTTAAATGGAACATCTTAAAAAAATGAATGAAAAATACAAAGAAATGAAAAAGGCAAAAGGATTAATTAATTATGGCATAAAGGAAAAGAATAAAAAAATCACATACATTGCATTTGCATGGTAGTAGTGGAAAAGCATATGAGTGTGAACTCTAAAATTTTCACCTCCAGACAACCGGCGCTCAATTACGAATCCGTAGAATCAAATGGGCTTAAATCAGATCAGAAATAGTCAAGAACAGAGTAAAAAATGGCATATGGACCCACAAGGACTGCACAGGGTGGTCTATGACTGCACAGAGCTTGTGCAGAACAACACAAGTCCTATGTAGTTAGCATTTGCCGTGTGCATTCCGCGCGGTCCAAAAGACTCCATGTGTAGTTCCCGAAGCTTTCTTTGTGATTTCTTGCCTTGGGAAGTGAATCCCACATCGAAAGTTTACCATTTTCACTCCTAACTCTCTCCCTATAAAAGTTACACCTTCATACCTTATTTTCAAACTCAGAATTGCTTAATCAAACTAATCGATTTCAAAACAATCAAGATTTTTAAAGTTTAGTACGAAAGAAATGAACTTTTTAGTTTAAAATTTTATTTTATTTTATTTGGGTGGTCGTTTCAAGGTAGCTTTCCTCAAATCAGTCTAAGGAGGTCCCAATAACACTGTCCAAGAGGTCATTCGAAGGTTGTCGTTCCGTCGAGCCGAGAAGGTGGAATTGCGATCCGGCTGTCCGCTTCATCCTCCCTATGTCCCCAAGTCTCATCATCATAAGGTATTTATTTATTATTTTCTTTTTTGTTTTGTGTTATTCTTTTGCTTTATATTGTTTTGTTTGTTTTGTTATTTTTTCCTTAAGATTGCTCAAATTGTTCTTTTCATTTATTATTTCCTTGCTTTGTATGTTTTATCATTTTCTTTCATTATTTTGAGGCATATTGATTAGAATATGATTTAATTACTTGGTAAGTGATTTGAATTGATGTATCTAATTGTTAATTAAGACCTAACCTAATTAACAACTTGGTAATCAATTAATCTAATTTAATCAATCAACCCACCTTTTAATCAATGAACGAAAACATGATAAAATGACTAGGTTAAACTAACCCCTTTGCAAGAAAGGCAAACTATGTGGATTTTTATTCCCATTCAAAGGGATACATAGGCTTGCTTGTTTAAAGCATCAAATCCAATTTAAATAAGAAATGGTCTTTTTCTTATATATTCTTTTATGAATTAGCTCTTTTCTTTGCAATATTTGCTTTTAGTTTGTTTTCTTTATTATAATATTGATTTTGCCTATCTTTTTTAGTATTTTTCTTTAGTAATTGCTTTGGAATTTTTTTTGGGGAATGTGTGACTTTCTTAAAACCCATAAGGGCTAGAGGAAGTATCTGCTATTGTGGTTTTGGATTGTAAAGTTAATTACTTTACTTTATTGCTTTACTTTTCCGCTTAGAATGAATGTTTATCTTTTTGTTTATGCATGCATTTTATAATTATTCATGCATTATGTAAACTATTCATGAAATTTATTTTAAGTCATTTTTATATTAAATTTGCCAAACTAATCATTTTTCTAAATAAATCAAAAACCTAGTCCCCGAATCCTCTTTGGTTTTTGAGGCTAGTGATCTTTTCCTTTGGGATATTAATTGGAGTCAATTTGGGTTTTTCCCTTAATCTTATCCGAAATAAAATAAAATTAAGGTGGCGACTCTTTTCAAAAATCAACCAATCTAAACTCGAGGGTCCCATCGTGAGTTCAAACCCAAATGAGCATTTCGATCCCATTTAGCGGATTGGACCAATGCTCAGGCGAGGCCTTATAGCTAGCGACTTCAATGGGGACCACCTTCTTTTTAACAAAAGAAATAAGAGGACTACCAATTGGTTTAAATCAAAGTTTGGCACTTTTAATACATAAATGACTTTTATGCATCATTTGCATTGGCTCCTTGCCTTTTAACCTAGATTTCTTAGGAAAACAATGGATAGAAAGTAATATTGAGTGGGTAACCCTCCTCGGGTCTATTCATTGATAGTGAAATCATCCACTCCGCAATGAATCCTTTGATCCTTTCAAAGGTGCATGAGTACTGTTGGATCCACACAAGACTCCTTCACTCACATGTGGTTAGGTATATCACTGCTCTAGTGTGACGGGTACCTTATACAAGCCACCCTTACCCTTTTCATGTAATGAACCTAGATTTTGACCTTAGGATGTATGTACCATAATTAAAACCTTGCATCTTTGCATTCTCATGAAATATTTTCCCCATGCATATCATTTATCCATATTGTATAACAAAACATGCATTCATCTCTAGTCTAGGTTATACCTTGAACCAAAGAAGGGTCACATGCTCACTTTTCACTTCTATCCAAACACCTTCACTTCTAAACCTTAAACACTCCCACCTCTATCTCAATCACCTTTGCCCCTACAAGCCTTAAGCCATTGCCCTAAACCTAAAACCTCATTTCCCTAGCCTTGGCCTCAAACACCTCTAACCTTAAACATTGTTACCTTAACCTTACCCAAAATGTCTTCACCCTAAACTTAACCTAAAAACACCTCAATCCTTTTTTTTTTACCTATACCCTACTAGCCAAATCATCAAGACACTACCCTAAGCCCAATACCTTTAGTCCAACACACTATCCTAAGCCCTATATTACCTTTGTCCTAACACACTACCCTAAGCCTAATACCTTTGGCCCAACACACTATCCTAAGTCTAGTACCTTTGGTCCAACCCAACACCTTAAACCTGAGACCTTGACCTACGCAACCTTAGGGAATCCTTAAGAGCCTAAATGTAGTTAGCTCACAATATCAAATGGAGTTTTTTTTTTTCCTCAAAGTTTGCATGCCCATATTTTTACTTCTTCTCCAAGCACTTAACTTAATTCTTTGATTTGATTCGTAAGGTACCAATAGCCAACCAAGTTAACATGGATGCCCTGACCACACTTATGATTAGCCTTCTTAAAAAGCATGAAAAGCATTTTCAAGCTATCTTATCTGCTCAACAAATCCAATTTGAAGAAACATGAAGGAACAAAGGCAAGCCATCATTAAGGAAGTTCAAGCATTGATTGACCTAGAAACCCTCAATAATCTCAACCATAATTTGATCCAAACCTATCTTGGGAAACCTACCAATACTCAAGCCCTAAACACCACTACCCACTCTAGCTCTTCCTCTCTCTTAGATCCTTTTCAAGGTGGGGAAATTTTTTTCTTAGTATACCAAATTGCTTATGGATAAACTTGAAGCTATGGAGAAAACCATCAAATCCCTAAAGCACCACAATGGCTTAATTGATATAGATAGCTTGATCTTATTCCTTGATGCCAAGCTTCCTCCTAAATTCAGAATGCCTAAGTTGGATAGATTCGATGGAACCACATGCCCCAAAACTCATCTAAAGATGTATATATGAGTAATGAAACCTATGGGACTTAGCAATGAGCTCCTTGCTCAAATGTTTCAAGAATCACTAACTAGAGTTGCCAAGAGATGGTTTCTTTCACTAGACTGGAGCCAAAAAAGAACATGGGATGATATTTGTCATGTCTTTGTTAGATAGTATCATTACAATGCTGAAGTAGATGTCACTAACCATGATTTGGAGACCACAAAGCAACTTCTAGATGAGTCATTCTCTATGTTCCTTACTAGGTGGAGAGATAAAGCTGCTCAAATGGTAAACAGACCAACTGAGCAAGAACAAATAGATATCATTGTCAAGAATCTACTTCTAGCCTATCGCGCCCACTTGTTAACACAATACCTACCTACCTTCAAAGTTTTAGTTGCAACTTGATCAAAGGTTGAAGATTGCATGTAAACTAAATCATTTCAAGTTGAATTCCCCACAACCAACATGAATAGTGATGAGGAATCTAGATCCGACTCAACCCCACCTTACCTTAGCCCCAAAAGGCATGTCATAGAGTAGTTCAAGTTTAGCTAATTTGACCTATTTGAGATTGAATTCTAAGTCTAAACTTGAGTTTGAATCCAAATCTCCAAGTCTAGCATCTAATTCCAAGTCTAGGTCTGTTATCTTTTTTGTGTATTTTGTGTATGCTATGTCGTCTCTTTTTGTCATCATGTAATAATGTTTTCTTTATAGTAATGCATCTACATTTTCTTATTAGTACATTTATTTTCTTATCTTCCTTTTTAGTCTAACATGGATGAGCTTACCAAAAAAAAAAAAAAAGGCAAGAAAAGAAAAAAAAAAAAAAAAAAAGAAAGAGAGAGAAATGAACAAACAGTCAAATCCACCACAATTAGCACATGTTAGAATTTGAGGTGCTATCAACAATTGCACCTAACTAAAGAAGGTTAATTATCAAATAGTTGAAGCATAAAGAGCAAGTAAATATAATTACCTGTTGTACATCGAGTAATCAAATGATGCACCTCAACAAGGGGTAATAAGTTCAAAGAAGACCTTTGTCAAATCTTGAATTCAAAGGTCAGAGCCCTTCAAAATGAAAAAAGGCAGTAGCCTAAACCATGGTGGAATTTTCTTCCAAATTTTATTAATTCAAGCTCACTAAATTGAAAACCCAAAAGGGCAACTTAGGCAAAAGTTAGAGCTGAAAGAGAGAGAGAGAGAGAGAGAGAGAGAGAGAGAGAGAGAGAGAGAGAGAGAGAGAGTTTATCTAAGTCATCTTCCCTTATGTCCAAATTTGTCATCTTTAATCAATCCATCTCATCTCATGTCTCCAAAGTCATCCTTCCTCACCAGAGGTTCATTCTCTAAAGATATACTATCTTATATACCCTTATCCTATAATGGGGGCATGTCTTTCCAGAACATCATCATCTGTTGTCAATCCATTCCATTGTTTAGCTCAAAAAGCTAAATCTCCAGTCTGTCACATCCTTATCGCTCACTAAGGGTATAATCCCTAAGTTGTCTCTTCTCATTAGTCCTTTAGCCATTCCTAAGGGCTCTTTATTTTAGCCAGTGCAGTTAGTGTGTCATCAAGTCAAACCAATTAAGTGTCACTCCAAAAGTCTCTTCAATCTCAAATAATAAGAAAAGCTTGACTTGCTATTTTCCATGATTTATGCTACAAAAAGCAAAACCATACAACCTCCATGCTTCTTTTCAAAAGTTTCAGCCTAACTTCAAACCATTCTTGAACTTTATGAAATCATACTATTCCATCCCAAACCTCATTGGTAAATCATACTATCATTTTAAGCTCAAACACCGTACCTTTCCTTGGCAAAATCTCATCATGGGCAGAACCAAAAATCCTAAGTCTCCTAAGACTCATCATCTTTGAATCTAGTTGAGGCATATCTCCCAAAGCCTGTCATCCTCAAGATGACTAAGAAGGACTCAAACTAGTCAAAGCCCATCTCATGCCTCTTTGGGCAAACATCTCATTATCTTTGAAAGATTAAGTGTCATTGGCGAAACACATAATCCCTGAGAATCAAAGCCTTTTAAAGCCTGCAAACCATTTTGATGCAACCAGGTCAAAGGGCAAACCTTAATCCATAAGCCTACGGTATCTTTGTGACCAAAACCTATAGCACCATACCCGAGCCAAAGCCAACCATCTAAAGCACCTTTATAAAAAACTATCCTCAACACCTAGAAGCCTTCACCAAGAAGCCCAGTCCAAAAAGCCTTCACCATGAAGCACATGACCAAAAGCCTTTGTCACGAAATACAAACCAAGAAGCCTTCATCGTGAAGCCCATGATCTCCTCTAAAGTAAAATCTGACTGAGCCTTCTAAATTAATTTCCTAGCTTGAGCCTTTCTCTAAACCAAGGTTAGCCTCCTAGGTCTAACATCTTAGCTTGATCTCTCATATACAGTCTTAAGATAAAACCATATTGAGCTTCCAAATGACCCTAGCTAAGGCCAAACCTAACCTAGCATTCTAAAATGATCTCCCCTAAAGCCAAACTAGAAGGCCATAACTAATCAAGCCAATTACCAGACCTGACCAAAGACTCCCATTGAACTTCTTTGGAGATAAGCCCGATAAATTGACCTTCCCTAAAACTTGACCTAGCTTTTTGACCGAATCATCTTTAGGGACTTGACCTTTCTGATCAAGCTTTTCAATTCAGCCTCAAACTAAAACTTCTCTCAAGCTGAACTCACCTAAACCTAGCTCGATCTCTCCCAGCCATACCTAGCTTAACCTCTCAAAATGATTTCTTCTTAGGCCAAACTGATAACTAGTGGCCAAGCAGCCTCATACCTGATATGACCCTAAGCTAGTTGTTCAAGCCTTTCATACTAACTAGCTTGATCTCTTCCTCTTACAATACCAAACTGATAGCCTTTGATCGACCCTTCAACTAGCCTAATACCCAGTCTGACCATCCCTAACTTGGTCTATCTAAACAAAATAGCCAAATCATTTTATCATTCTAAAGTGGGGGCATTTCCCTCTTAAATATTCACCTTACTTAAAGTGGGGGCATCTTTTTCCCAAAAGCTCAGCACTCTTCCTCCAAACTGACCCTTCATAGGTCCAAGGTATCCAATCATTGTGTAGTTAGATGCATTTCACAATAGAACAAGTTGTGAGTTAGACTTTTGAATCAAAATGGATCATCTCTTTCTGATTCCTACTAGATAGGGTTGTCATCATTTCTGTCAGCCAATATTATCTCTCTATCGATTCCTACCAGATAGGGTCATCATTATTCAAACTAGACGTGTCTCAAAACTGACCGAGCATCAAGCTGGACCTTTCAAAACAGACCAAAACCATTACTTTTACTAGATTTCACCAAATCATCTGTACTTTTAACATTAAGGCCAGATAGATAGCCTTGATTGAGATTTTCCTAAATCTTCTTTATTCTCCAACATCAAGGCTGGATAGATAGCCTTGATTGAGATTTTCTCGAATCTTCTTTACCTCTAACATTAAGGCTAGACAGATAGCTTTGATTGAGATTTACCTCATATCATCTTTACCTCTAACATTAAAGCCGAATAGATAGCCTTAATTGAAATTCACCAAGACCATTCTCACATCCAATGTTAAGGCTGGACCGATAACCATTGACAAAACCTCTTTTTACCCATAAATGTCTAGTAACGATCACCTAGACATCTATATGGTTCCTACCATCGACCTTTTATCAAAATTCTTTTGAAACTTCACCCATAAATGTTTAGTAACCATCACCTAAACATTCCTATGTTTTTTTTTTCCATCTATCCTTTACCTATAAAAGTTAACCATGTCTTTCAACCAAATATGTCTTAATCTTGACTTAGACATCCCTTTAGTTCATTTTTTTAATCCATGGGTTCACTATCATCAGAATTGCCTTTCTGGTAAGCCAATTTTGATGAGGGGGCAGCTGTGAATCCTCACTTGCACCTCTAGACAACCGGCACTTAATTATGAACCCGTAGAATCAAATCGAGCTTAAATTGAATCAGAAACGGTCGAGAATGGAGTAAAAAATGGCATACGAACGAACCCATGGGGACCGTACAGGGCGGTCTGTGATCGAACAGAGCCTGTCCCAAATTACAAAGGCCCTATGCATAATCACACAAGTCCTATATGGCTACCATTTGCCGTGTGCATTCTGCGTGGTCTAGAAGCCTCCGTGTGTGGTTCCCAAAGCCTCTTATGCATTTTCTTGCCTTAGGAAGTGAATCCCACATCGAAAGTTCACCATTTTCACTCCCAACTCTCTCCCTATAAAAGCTACACTTCCCTACCTCATTTTCACACTTAGAATTGCTTAATCAAACTAATTGATTTCAAAGCAATCAATATTTTTAAAGTTGGTATGAAAGGAACAAACTTTTTAGTTTAAAATTTTATTATATTTAGGTAGTTGTTTCAAGGTAGCTCTCCTTAAATTAGTTCAAGGAGGTCCCAATAACACCATCTGAGATGCCGTTCAAAGGTTGTCATTCCACTGAGCCAATAAGGTGGAATTGTGATTCGGCTATCCGCTTCATCCTTCCTATGTCCCCAAGTCTCATCCTTATAAGGTATTTATTTATTATTTTCTTTTTTGTTTTGTTTTATTCTTTTACTTTATATTGTTTTGTTTGTTTTGTTATTTTTTCCTTATGATTGCTTAGATTGTTCTTTTCATTTATTATTTCCTTGCTTTGTATGTTTTATCATTTTCTTTCATTATTTTAAGGCATGTTGATTAGAATCTGATTTAATTAACTTGGTAAGCAATTTGAATTAATGTATCTACTTGTTAATTAAAACCTAACCTAATTAACAACTTGGTAATCAATCAATCTAATTTAATCAATCAACCCACCTTTTAATCAATGAACTGAAACATGATAAAATGGCTAGGCTCAACTAACCCCTTCGTAAGAAGGGCGAACTACATGGATTTTGATTCCCATTCAAAGGGACATGTAGGCTTGCTTGTTTAAAGCATCAAATCCAATTTAAATAAGAAATAATCCTTTTCTTGTATATTCTTTTATGAATTATCTCTTTTCTTTGCAATATCAGCTTTTAGTTTGTTTTCTTTATTATAATATTGATTTTGTCTATCTTTTTTAGTATTTTTCTTTAGTAATTGCTTTGGAATTATTTTGGGGACTGTGTGACTTCCTTAGAACTCATAAGGGCTAGAGGAAGTATCCCCTATTATGGTTTTGAATTGTAAAGTTAATTACTTTACTTTATTGCTTTACTTTTCCGCTTAGAATGAATATTTATCTTTTTGTTTATTCATACTTTTTATAAGTATTCATACATTATGTAAACTATTCATGAAATTTATTTTAAGTCATTTTTATATTAAATTTGCCAAACTAATCACTTTTCCAAATAAACTAAAAACTTAGTTCCCAAATCCTCTTTAGTTTTTGAGGCTAGTGATCTTTTCCTTTGGGATATTAATTAGAGTTAATTTGGGTTTTTCCCTTAATCTTATCCCAAATAAAATAAAATTAAGGTGGCAACCCTTTTCAAAAATCAACCAATCTAAACCTGAGGGTTCTATCATGAGTTCAACCCCAAATGAGCATTTCAATCCCACTTAGCATATCAGACCGATGCCAGGGCGAGGCCTCACAATGAGCTATTTTGTACAAGACAAAGACATGATAAGGATGCTCTAAGCATTATAGTTTATGAGAGCACCACCTACACACATAAGAAACCTGTTAAGGAGAAACTACAGAGAATGAAGACAGAAAAGATTGAAAGGTATCATGACCAGCTGAATACCATTAATGAAGAAGAGAATGGATGCTCTATACGAAATTCAGGGCTATCAACAAAGACCTACTAAGCACTTCAGCAAGAAGGTGAGAGACAAGAGTTCACAAGAAGGAAATTCAGTTCTAGAAGAAATCCAAAGCCCCTATTCATGATCCAAGAGGAAATTCAAACTAAACTAGGTTGGACAGTATAAGAAGATTCTATCCGATAGAGGCACCATCTTCATGGACGGGACTAAAACGAATTCTCCCATCTTGGCAACCTAGATTAGCTGAAATAATACATCATTTGAAGATGACATCTGCATTTCATTTCAATTTTTCATGCATGTGTATCATAACTAAGTAGACTTGATTCTCCCTAAAAGAAATAACTAATAGAAAAGTGATATAAGGGATATGTAGGCATCCTGACTTAGTTGCGTTCCAAATCATAATACAAAATATTTTGTTTGCATCACATTCATATTTTCTTTATGCCCAGTACATTATTCATTTAATTCTTTTGCCTAAACAAAAAAAAAAGAAGAAGAAAAGAATGCTCGCTAAAGTTGAAAACTTGAAAGGGTAGCTTAGGTAGAAATTAGAAACAAAATAAAAGATGTCTCATTTAATGGTGATCAAATCTTGCAAAATACAAACCCATCATTATGACAAAAAGGATAGCCCTTTTGATGTCATCTATAGCTTATCCTATTTCGTGTAGTCTTGTCAACCTATAATTATTTTAAACAAAAAGCAAAAAAAAAAAAAAAAAAAGGGGGTCATATCTAAAGTTATGGTCTAGCCAGTCCTCCTCCACCTCCTAAGATGCAAATCTCTCGTGTCCTCATTAGAATTAAAGTCTACCATAATCTCCCAAATCTCTGTACCTCCATTTGTTGTAGCAATAAAAGTACCAACAAAATCAGAAGTACTCACTATAGTAGTATCAAAAACCCTTTTTTGCATATCAGTAATTTTGAAATTTCTCTAAAAGAAATCCTCCTCTATAGTTTAAAAATTGCAGTACCCCTTTCTGCCCTAACTGTAGCAGTCATTCCCTGAATCACCACTATAGCATCATTTTGTCTCACTGCAGTCACAGTGTTCATTGTCACTGCCACCATAGTTTGAGTCACTACTGCAACCTATAGTGTCGCACTCCTAATAGATTCCTAAGTCTCCTTCAAAGATCGAGTCACCCCCTCTGTTTGTGTAGCAGTCCTCTTGTTACTAGTGGCTCCTCGTACTAGTGTCATCCTATATTCCCCTCAGTAGGGTAACCTAATACTCTTTCTCAAATGGCCAAATCACCTTTATCAACTACCTGGCATACCTCTCTGTGGTCCCAAATGAAATCTCAAAATAAACAGCCTTATAACTCCTCAGCCAGCCACCTGATAGCTCTGGTAATGGAGTTGTGATCTATACAGAATCTAAGAAGAAAAAAAAAACTGGGGGCACATCCTGAGTCTACCTCATCTACCTTAAGACCCTTATCCCCTAGTGAAAAGTTATTCAAACTAAGCCTAACAGGCAAACCACTCGACACCAATGGTGATATGAACCCCAAACAACTTGCTTTAAGACCCAATACCTTTATGCTTGGAAGTGATTCCCTCGAAAAGCCGAATTAAGTTTGCAAGGAAAAACCAAAACTCAATGATGAACCTATATCAAGGAACCTTAGAATGTTGTGAACAAAACAAAGTGATTAACTTTGGAAGTTTGGATTGTTGGTTCAAGTAAGAACCGAAATTGAGAATTTTCTCACAAAGCACAAGGTTGTATTTCGAATTATCAGAAAGTCTCCCTATTCCTAGATTAGCTAAGTATTTATACCATCTTAGCTAAATTACAAACCCTAAAATTCTTACTAACTAAAATTCAAACTTGGGTTTAAATTAAACAACTAAAAGCCCAAATAACTAATTAAAATACTTAAAACAAAAAAAGGATAGATATGGAATTAATTAATAAAATCAGCCCAATGATAATATGAGAATAAAGTAAAATAATTAAATTTGAAAATAGAAATCATCGGCAGCCCAGCCCATTATATGCAGCTCGCTTGACGTCTCAGCCCAGCTCGTCCGACGCCTCAGCCCAGCTCACCCGATGCCTCATCATTTTGAAGAGACTTCTTGAATTCCTTTTTGGGCATATCTTTGTATACTTCTTGCAAGGCTATTGGATTCCCATCAAATGACCCCAGTTATGGGAGATCTAATCCCTTATCATTGCTAATGCTAAAAATGTATTCTTTGAGGGCAAGCTACAAGTAACCATCTTATCCAATATCTGATCGAGTCTTAATAAAGCATGTGCAGACTAAAAAGCAGGGGTCACCACTCAAAAATGATCCAACAACCACACTTCCAAGATAACCCAAAACCTAAAACAGACAGTCACAAAGCACCCCCAACAGAAAGGGTAAAGAATAGATAAAATTTTCACACTTAGTGAATAATTGGCAAAATAGTTCATCTCTCTAAATCCCAAATAAAATAGTTAAGGCTCATCAGTGTCTTTGCCATACTAGCTCTAACCACAAAATGCCTCTATTCCATCTGTCACTTTGACATCATCCTAATCAACAGACCCATATTTGGCTCTCAAATAAAAAATCAAGGCCCTCATCTTGAGTCTATGCCCCCTCTTATTACGGTGGTCACCAAGATCATGAAACTTCTCAAATCACAACAGTCAAATGCACTTGACCATCACCAACCACCACCTAGCCTATAACATCCTGAGGCAAGTTTACAAAAAACTCTCAAAAAATATAGAAAATGCCAAACTCCTCAAGAATGGACATAGCTCCTTCTCAACAGCACCAAAACAAAAACCTCGGGCCACCGGATCCCAAAAATCAAGCCCTCAAAAAAATTTCAATCTCTTTGTAATGCTAGCCTAGCAACTATTCCATACCAACTGAAGTTGAGTTCCTCAACTTTATCGAGTTTTTTAGTCCACAAATGCATTTCTATGTAGGACACGAAAGTTAAATGAAAAAATTGCATTCATAAAGCAAATGCGTAAATCCACCCTCATGCATCCATGAAATCATCCATTATAGACATTATCACAAATCATGCATGGCATAGAAGTTAAATAAAAATTCTATGAATTTTGAAACATGCATGCATCATTTGTGCACCAGCATCTATGCAATCATCTGTAATCATGAACCATCATACATAAGCTGAGCCAACAGCTTCACTGACACCTCCTAAATTGACATGTGCTTCTTTAAAGCTAAATGATACCTTTCGAGATACTAATCAATGAAGTGTGACTTCCATAGTTCCTTTACTCCTGGCAAAGTTCCTTTGAGCCTTCCGAAGGGCCTAAACCCTCACATTCAGAAGCCTAAGTTTCTTTGGCACAACCAAAATCTTTTCAAAATCTGTCGAGCTAACTCGCCATAAACCGAGGCTCTCCTCCTATCAAAATATTTTCAGAATCTCTTAAGCTAACTTGCCCTAAGCTGAGGCTCTTCCTTTATTGAAATCTTTTTAAAAGCTATCGAGCTAACTCACCATAGGCCAAGGCTCTCCTCCTATCAAAATCTCTTGAGTTGACTCGCCATAGGCCGAGGCTTCCCCACTCAAATCTTATTAGAATCCCTCGAGCCAACTCACCATAAGCGAGGCTTTCCTTTTATCAAAATCTTTTTAGAATATCTTGAGCCGACTTACCATAGGCTGAGGCTCTCTCTTTACCAAAATCTTGTCTAAATCTCTTGAGCCCATTTGCCAAAGGTGGAGGCTCTCCTTTCACTAAAATATCTTGTCCAAAATTCTCTTCCACACATAAATATCTAAAAACAGTCACCTAGACATCCATGTGGTTCCTTTTTCCATCTCTTTTATCCAAACCTATCAATTTCATCCATAGATGTCTAGAAACAATCACCTAGACATCTATATGGTTCCACTTTCCACCTTTTTTACCCAAATCATCTTTACCTCTAGCATTTAGGCTAAACAGATAGCCTTAATTGAGATTTACCCAAATATTCTTTACCTATAATATTAAGGCCAAACAGATAGCCTTGATTGAGATTTACCCTAGATCATCTTTATCTCCAACATTAAGGCTAGACAGATAGCCTTGATTGAAATTCACCAAACATTCTTTATCTCTAACATTAAGATCGAACAGATAGCCTTGATTAAAATTCACCAAACCTTCTTTATCTTTTAACATCAAGGCTGAATAGATAGCCTTATTTGAAATTCACCAAGACCATTCTTGCATCCAACGTCAAGGCCGGACCAATAGCCATTGACAAAACCTCATTTATCCTAGGGGCATCCTCCCAAAGGACCTGACAATAACACACAAGCCCATAAGCTGACATGGCAACTCTTCTCAACATTCTCCATCATCAAAATTTCCTTTAGTTCAAAGCCAATTCTAATGAGGGGGCAGTTGTGAACCCTTATTTCAACACCTTCAAAATTAAATTCTGAACTCTTTAAAACCGACTGAAGTATTCCTGGCACAATTTGACGTCTTTCCTATCCTAACCATACCTTCTATACCAGACAATATTTTTCCAAAATGGATTGGATTCTCACTCAAACTGACTGCTTAAATGTTCTAAAATTAATTTTGATTCTATTGACACTGACTGATAATTTTTTTGAGCTCTAACACTCTTAAAAACTAATCTGAAAGCCTCAAAAATGGACAAGAAAATTAGTTGGAAAGCATGCCAAAAACTGACGTGGCTCCGTGTCATGGGCTACGCAGATTTGTGCCTAAGCGCGGTGGCCTTGTCACAGTAGCTCTACTCCTGGCGCAAACCGTGCTGCCCTGGTCAGCTAAAATGCCCAAAATGCCCTTTTCTAATTTTTTTAGTATTTTTTACGCTATCCTTTTTGTCCTTTCAAATTTTCACTTCCCAAGTCACCCTCACCTTATTTTCCTATAAATAGCCCTTCTATTTCCTTATTCCAAACACACCTTAAGTTAGAGTTGATAGCTATCCTTCAATTCATCTCTTCTTCTCCCTCCAATCACTCTCTAATTAATTAAGTAATCTTTTTAATTAATTAATTATCTCACCCTAACCAAACTAATTGATCATTTTAATTAACTGAAACTCTCTTTTTTTAATTAAAATTAATCACTCAATTAACTAATTAATTAATCTTTTTAATTAATTAATTACTTTTAAAATCAAATTAATCATTTTTCTTAATTCACCCTTCCTCCAAATTAATTAATTAATCTTTTTAATTAATTAATCCATCCATCCTTTTTATCATATTAATTAGTTAATTAATCATTTTAATTAATTAATTAATCCCCCAATCAATTCAATCATCCGCTCCAGATAAAATGAAACTTCAGTCCAATAAAATCCTCTGCCCATCAAAAGCTAAGGCATCAGCCTTTTCCTCTTAAACCCAAATCAGATCAATCAATCTGAACAACTCCTAAACCTCTCCACTTAATTGTAGAATGAAATACGTAGGTTTTGATCTCATTCAATGGGGTACATAGACATATTTGGAATGTAAATCCAAACCTCAAATTCAAATCCCGATCAATCTCCTTTCCTCTTTTTAATTAATGTAATTTGTGGATATTTCATTTTGATTTTCTTATTACATTCATATCATGCTCATGGATTATATTGTCATATAATATTTATCATCCATGAAATTAATTTTTAAGTCAAATTAAACTTAAGAGCTAAATTTAGATTATTTAAAACCAAAAACCTAGTTCTCAAACTCAACCTAGTTCAAGACTAATGATTTATCCTTGGATAAATTAATTGAAAATTAATAAATTGGAGTCACAATTGGGTTTTTCCTTTATTTTTTCCATTTAAAAATAAATTAGGGTGGCGACTCCTAAAATCATTTTTAAAATCAACGAAATCCAAACCCAAGGGTTCTATTGTGAGTTTGAACCCGAATGAGCATCCCGGTTCCCTCTAGCGAACTGGGTTGGTGCTCGAGCAAGGTCTCACACATTTCTCTTATTCAACTTACCTTGCCCCTTTAGGAATCTCATGTACTGATGGTCGGTGCGAATTACAATCTCCTTGGGCCAAAGGTAGTTTTTCCAAGTCTCTAAAGCTCTAACCAAAGCATAAAGTGGGGTGCTTCAACGAAGCACCATGGAGCTTTTCACAAAAATAGGCAATTGAACTTTTTCCTTGCATAAGAATAGCCCCAATACCTACACCTGATGCATCACACCAAATCTCAAAAATATCATTGAAGTTAGGCAAAGCAAGAATGGGTGTCTTACATAGCTTATCTCTTAATGAGTTAAATGCATCTTCTTGTTCTTTTCCCCGCTTAAAAATATAATTTTTTTAATTATCTCAGTTAAAGGTGCAGCTGCAGTGCTAAAATCTTTTACAAATTATCTATAAAAACTATCCAAACCATGAAAACTTCTTACCTCACTTACTGATATAGGAATAGGCCAATTTTTTTATAGCACTTAGCTTTTCTTCATCAACTTAAACACCTTGAGCACTAACTACAAATCCTAAGAACACAATCCTATCTAAACAAAAAGAACACTTTTTAAGGTTAGCAAAAAAATTTTCTTTTCTCAACACATCAAGCACACACCTTAAATGTTCTAAGTGTTCATCCATGCTTTTAGAATATACAAGAATCTCATCAAAATATACAACAACAAACTTGCCAATAAAATTTCTCAAAATACGGTTCATAAGTCTCATGAAAGTGCTAGGTGCATTAGTCAATCCAAAAGGTATAATTAAGCATTCATATAAACCATATTTTATTTTAAATGCAGTTTTCCATTCATCACCTTTCTTCATCCTAATTTGGTGATATCCACTTTTCAAATCAAATTTGCTAAAGATAGTAAAAACATGCAACTCATTAAGCATATCATCTAATCTAGGAATAGGATAGTGATACTTTACCATAATGTTATTAATTGCATGGCAATCAACACACATATGCTAAGAACCATCTTTTTAGATACTAGCAAAATGGGCACAGCACATGGACTCATACTTTCTCTAACATGTCTTTTAGCCATCAACTCCTCAACTTGCCTTTGAAGCTCCTTTGTCTCCTCAGAGTTACCTTTATAGGCTGGACTATTTGGAATCAAGGCACTAGGAATAAAATCGATTTGATGCTTAATACCCTTAATGCGTGGCAATCCATTGGGTATCTCTTCAGGAAAGACTTCCTCAAATTCCTATAAAAAAGAAATAAAAACACTAGGCAAAGAAACATTAAGGTCATTAGTGTTAAAATAATGCTCCTTGTACATGAGTACAAGTATACTCTTCTTTGAAAACTAATCTTCCCTAATATCACGTCCCTTTGCATAGAAGCTCACATGTTTACTCTTAACAATTTTTTTTCTTATTTTTCTTTTTTTCCTCTTTCAAATGTTCACTCAAGCTCACTCTCTTACCTTTCTCAAGATTTTTTCCACTTTTCTCTTTTGCAATCTCTCTTTCTTTTAGCACATCATCACTTATACTCTTTTCTTCACTCTTGTTTTCTCTCTCCCTTTGAATTCTTTTCAACTCAATCTCATAGATTTCTCTAGGTGAAAGTGGTGCAAGAGTTATCTTTCTTCCATCTTTTTCAAAAGTGTGGTGATTGGTGTAGCCATCATACATCACCCTCTTATCAAATAGCCAAAGGCGTCCCAATAATAGATGACTTGCTTACATAGGCACAACATCAAATAAAATCTTATAATTATATCGACCTATCTTAAAAGCAATTAGAACTTGCCTTGTCACCTTAATTTCCCTATAATCATTAAGCCATTTTAGTTTATAAGGGTAAGGATGTTTAGTAGTAGGTAACCTTAGATTTTTAACTAAAGTGGTGCTTGCTACATTGGTTACACTACCCCATCTATGATTATATCACAAACTTTATCTTTTGCAAAGCATCTAGTTTGAAATAGATTTTCTCTTTATTGCACATTGTCAACATGTTGGATTTGCATGTTTCAATGATCTCCTTGTAACAAGAGACCTTCCATATTTGGCTATTTCGGGTTGGTTTTCCTCCTCTTCTTCACTTGTATCTTTAAAAGATGGCATTCTTTCTTCTTGGAGCCTTGTCATGTTTGACGTAGCTTAACTCCATTTTCCAGGCATTTTTCAGTCATTTTTTAAAGCTTTTGGGTTAGTTTTCAGAAATTATAAAGTTTAAAAATCTTATCGGTTAGTGTCGATAGACTCAAAATTAATTTTAAAACAACTGGGCAGTCATTCTAAGAGAAAATTCAGTCAGTTTTTGGAAAAATAATGTTTGATATAGAAGGTCCGATCTGGTTGAAAAAAGTGTCAGAGGATGAAAAATTAAGTATCCTCGTACTAATGTGACTAAAAGTCTATTTTTTGCTCTAAGGGTACTGCCCCCTTAACCCCTGTCAACTAACAGGCTAGCGGGACCACTATATTGGCTTTGCATAGCGTACTAATTTTAGCAGCTGTCAAACTGTGGCAGGATGATGAGGGTGTAAAATTAAGGATTCACAATTAGTTACCTCCACATATCACTAGTTAGGGCCACAACATGCCATATACCTTTGCATTAATAGCATCGGTATGTAGGCAGTAATAAATCCTAACCACCAATACGTTAGGTAATGTATCACCTCAAGTCAAAGGATCATATGCGCAATTATGACCTAGATGATGAAATGTTGACTAGTGGTAAAATCCCATGCATTCATCATCTGATGTCACTGTTCAACTCACTCATCTCTATAAGAGTTCACATATTGTCATGACATCATATGTCTGTAGTGTGAGATTCACTACCTCCATTACTATAAGTATTACATACTTATCATGGATGACAATAGAGGTGATGGTTCTCCGAATTAAAGGTGTCCAGTCAATAATCCTATGACCACAAACAAATTTAAAGTATCTATATAAAAGTGATTTGTCTCTCATATTCTCAACCTTTTAAGAATAGATCATCTTATAGAATAGTTGAGGAAACAAATTCATTTAATATATATATATATATATATATATATATATATATATATATATATATATATATATATTATTGCCTATTGACGATTGTATTTACATTTACATAATATGCACATTACTCTAGGGCATTCATCACTATCACATACTTGCTTTTAG